>JASDQU010356492.1:0-11815 GCA_032191745.1 Picea mariana | reverse complement strand
ATCTTCAGGGCCTACATGTACAATTCACTTTGTCATCTTCAAAAATTCATTTCTCCTCAACCATGAGGATCCACGTGACGTGCCACATATCACTGGAAACAACATGATGTATACTATCCATCCATGGGTGTTGTATCTTCATGTTCATTTGCCTTCATGTCCAAATAACTTCATCAATCTTGTGGTCCAAAACCCATGACTAGGGTTGACATCAATGACAACAACCAATATTCCAACACACCTCCCATAAGATAATAAGAGATGGATTTTATTGGCCATCAATTTTTAGAGACTCATATGCCACAATAAGCAAGTGTGTATCTTGGCGGAAATTTTATGGGAAAATCAAGAGATCTGTGATGCCATTACAACCTACAATTGTTGAACAACTATTCTCCCAATAGAGACTTGATTTTTTCAGTCCAATAAATCCAAATTCAAGCAAGGGACATATGTACATTTTTTCTGCTACGGATTATTTTATGAAGTGTCTAGAAGAAATAGCATTAATTTTTTTTTATTATGAATAGTTAATTAAGTTCCTCAAAGATAATATTTTGTCAATATTTGGTGCCCTAGACAAATTTATCACTGATAATGGTTTGATTTTCATTGGTTCAAAATTTACAAAATTCTATGGAGAATATGGAATTATTATGGGGAAAGGATCACAATATTATCCGCAAGTAAATGGTCTTGAAGAATCCACAAATAAGACACACATTCATACTTTGAATAAAACTATTACCAAGAACCAAAGGAATTGGCACTTAAATTTAATTAATGCGTTGTGGGCAAGTAGAATAACTCCAAAAGATAGCACTAGGATGTCTCTGTATACATTATTTTACAAGAAGAAAAAATTCCAATCAGCCTCGAACTCAATTCTTTGACTTTCATGGTTAATACAAAAGATGCAGAAGATAGTTCACCTATCCAAAGGAGGATCAATCTGTTGTTGAAATTGGAGGAAGAATGAATTAAATCCCTGAATAAGACTTCTCAGAGACAACAAAGTATCAAAATATACTTTGATCAGAATGCAACTGTAAAACAATTTCAGAAGGGAGAATTGGTTTTACTTTGGAACAAATCCAAGGAGAAACCATCGATGCATACAAAGTTTGAAGCACTCTGGATTGAACCATACATCGTCTATAAGATATTGGTTTTTAATTATTATATGCTCAAATACATGAAGGGTAAAATATTAATATTTCCCATCAACGGGCAAAATTTGAAAGGGTTGTTCACCTAAAACTTTGTCATTTTCCTTATACATACATTTTATTTTTTAGATTGTATATTCTTACCTTGACTCCATAGCCCAATGGATGGAAGCACCTGGTCATAAATATTCTAGATTATTGATAACCCACAAGGGGTGATCATCCCATAATTGGAGCCAGTTGTTGAGATCAATTCCCTTTTCTGAAATTTCCCTCCCCTTTCTATTTTCCCAACTTATTCTTTCCATTTATTTTCCCTCTTTTATACCAACCCTCATTTCCCCTTTTTCTTTTCTCCCCTCTCTTTTCCCTTTCTAGTTACTATACTTGGTCGTTCTTAAAAAACAACAGGTTCACGGGTTGGTAGACTCGCAGGTCTTCACCTCCATCTATGTTTCTGTGTCATGATATTGAATGACTACTTTTTTATAATATACTTAACCATTCTAACAACCATGGGTCCACAGGTTCAAGCTTTCATCTTCTAAGTTCCACAATCTCCATTTTTCACCTAAAGACCCATGATCTACATTACGAATGTTGGATTTGTTGCAGGTACTGAGCCCTAGGTATTTCATTTCTCTTGTGTCCGAGTGCAACCAACCATTGCGCAATACTTAGCCTATTTTTTATCATTCGTAACCGCAGGTTGGTGGGTTCAGAGAAAACCCCAAATTCAAATTGCTCTCGTTCGTCCCCGCTATTCTTGCGGTTTTCCCAATATGCATTTAGTATAGTTTAATGTTAATAACTAATCATGAAGGATCTATAAATATAAACATTAATAAGAGAAGGGATCGAGAATATTTTTCATTAAATCACATTAAATCATGATTTTCCAAGGGTTATATTATTTTTATATCTCATAAAGGTTTCATTACAAGTTATTATCTAGTCGGAAGAAGACTCTTATCAAATTATGGGAGTATTATCTAGACAACATTTATGTGGTGATACTTTGAACATATTTGGTCTTGAAGACAATAACTTTCAGTGGTCTAGAGCATACGTGTATTGCTCATCGCCTCCTGCACAGAAAGATATAATATGGACTTTTAGAATTGCTCACGTAGGGTTTTTCCTTGAGGTATTCAACAACAAAGTACTGGTTTCATGGTGCATTGAAAATTATGTATTGATTCAATGAATCATACAACTCCAGGATTATTCCCCCATCTCTCTTTCACCGCAAGTGTTTCGTAAGATGTTGAATCTCCCTAAGCCAACACTTACCTTTAAGGGAGAGGATTGCAAATATTTTCTTAAAAAACATGAAAATGGCCTGGGCCTCTTTCCTAAGTATTTGGAGAATCATGTGACTATCATAGAAGACATAAACAAGATTTAGGTCAACTCATTTAAAAACCCCTTTAGTGAATCTCTCGGTTGTTTACTAGGATGACAGGCCAAGAAAGCACTCCCACCATTTCCCGCATGATTATTTGTATTTTATATTTTAAAATTAAAGAGAAATCTATTTTTGATTGGGGAAAACTAATTTCCAATGAAATCTCCTACCAATTGTCACATTACAAAAGAGACAAGAAATTATTTATGGCTTCCTATTTGGTATTTGCGATAGAATATTGCTCTCATTTTCCAGAATTGACTATCTGTAAGAGAGTGAACTGTGAAGTTGATCCATTCACCTTATGGTATCAAGCATTGTGGAGACACAAGACTTCTTTGCATTTTTACAAGGTTTACAATGATTTTGTTTCATTCTTTAATGGACTACTATTTGGTAAAAATACCCCTAGGATATTAGACCATGCAAATAAATTCTTGGAGAAAAAGGGGACATTAGAGAAGATGGAAAATCATAGTTTTATCAAGATCATTTGTTCCAAGGAGAATCCCTCTTTTCTTCCATACCACATATCTGATAAATTGTTTATCATGGAAGTAGCAAGTCAATATAATTTCTGGCTTCACTTTTTTCACAAGACATGGAAAACGAAATTGATACCATTGCCTCAAAAAATTGGAGACTTTGTATTCAAGAATATAAACAAAATTGATGAGTTTGTGAATCACTTCCACAATGTAAATATGAAGTATGTTGAAAGGATAAAGGGTTTTGAACCTAACAAATTTTTTTTGGAACATATGTTGTTAGTAGGATTTAACAACTCATTCATTCATACTATTTTGAGTGAATAAGAAGATAACAACTTAGGATATCCTGCTCACAATGCTAGTGAATTAGAAATGATACTTAGTACTAATGAGTTTTACAATAAGAAAGGAAAGGGTTCCAATGAGAAGAGTGCCCAGTCTTCATTTGTTACCCATAAAACTACCACATCTCAGAGAAATTCTCCAAAGGCCCACCCAACTAGGAAAGTTACCAAAAACAGTTCAAGTTGCGGAAGAGAAAATAACCCCCCTCCAGAAAAAATCGAGATCTCACACAAGATTCCTCTAAGAAAAAAGAGGAAGAATGTTGTGCAAGACGAATAATACCATCACATAGAAAATGACATCGACATCTTCTATCTTGAATACATGGAGCTCAAGGCAGATATCGAGAAACTGTTTCCCACAATTGATCAGCCGGGAAACATGACCCATCAAAATTCATGATTAGAAATAATTGAGAATGATACTTTCAGTGAATAAGAGTCGTTATCTTTATAAAGTGCAATCTTCAACAAGGAGTCTAAGAAGTTGATTATTGGAAAAGGTGATATGAAAATAAGAAAGGAAAATCTCGTTTAAAGGTTTACCTAAAGGATTTTCAGCCTTCCCAAATTTATATAATTCACAGAGCAACCAGAAATGCTCTAGATGATTCCATTGTTGTTTTAGAAGAAGTAAACACAAATTTGAAAGAGAGGATCAAGGAATTGGAAGACGCTTTAATGAATTTTCCACTTCATGCTAGTCCTTTTTCAATAGTCAGACCCACCACACCCATTGTTAAATGAAAAGGATCTTCAGGCCTACTTACATCGTCCAAGAGCTATGTGGAAATAAATATTAATAAAATAATGTCATTGATCACAGAGGCATGGGAAGATTCAAAAAACATTGTTTCTTTTGGCTCAAGGGCACATGCCTTCCATGAATATTTGCAAGACGAACTAGAAAATGAAGGAGGTTTTTAAATTGATGTTGTATTATCCTTTGGAAAAAAAGTATCCAACTGACTATATATGTAACAGACTATATATTTTCTATAAATTTCAAGAGAGTTATTTCGGGATTAGTTTTGACTGTGCTTTGTAACTCTGAGCTTTGAGTATAAATTATTTCAGATTGATCTATCATTATCTCTATTTGAGTTTCTCATGTGTACACTCTGTTAAAGGTCTTTACTGCATGCAGATCATCTTCTTTTTATTTTATGTGATCAAAAATATTTATTTTAATGATGATGGATGTGAGGAAATTTTTTCTATCTTCTTTAAATGTATGAAGTGTGCGGTTCCTGGTCATTTCTCAAGAATTTTCTCTAAATAGAAAACAACAAATTTTCCTTTTATTTTTATTGCAATCTTTATATTTCTTTGATTATCATGACACACTTCTGCAAACTCCCATATTCTAAAAACCTACAGTCCCAAGAAAATATTAAAGAGGAGTACCACCTTTATAAGAATGCAGAGGTATTTACATCCTCGTGAGGTTTTTATTTCGATCCTAACAGATTCAAGCGTCAACATGTTTTGAGACCGTACTGGGGAATGATCTGAAATTTGGAATCTGATTTAGCATTTTTTTGAAAAATATATGAATTTTCCTTAGGCTGATCAACCCCACCAGGAAATTGGATTAAACAATCAACAAATCATTTTACATTAGCTATACAAACTGGTAATAACGATATGAGAGACTCGAGAAGAATTAGAAAGGTCCTCACAAATATTATTCTATGAAGAAGAAAGAGAATTCTATGGAGACAAAGGAGAGATGAGCAACAAGACCGAAGAAACCAAATTCTAGCTAGAGAATCACAAGGACAAGGTTGGGATTCAAGCTTGAAAAATACAAGAGACCCATTACCATAAGTAAAATAAAAAAAATTTGTATTCTAAGAAGTGAAAATCATATTCCTAGAACCCCTCCGGATATGGAAGAAAGAAATGAACAACCTCGATAATAACCACATGAGGAGAGACAAGGAGGTGGAAGAGATGCTGCAAGAAATCAGGAAACCTAAGGTTTTAAAATAGACGAAGAATAAGAGATTCCCCTTCGAATATTCTATGTGAGCAACACAACCTCCCTATTCTCCCGAAGGGTACCCCTGAAGGAATTTTCTGGAGATGGAACAATTGATGCAAAGAGACACCTTCACTTATTCCTTGATGTTTGTGATTTTCATTGTGCTCAGTATGACGATGTCATGGTAAGTTTATTTTTGCAAACATTATCAGGAAGAGCTTATGAATGGTATACGACATTACCCAATAGATCAATTGACTCATTTAATGACCTTGAAGCCATGTTCGTGACTATGTTTTCCCCTCCAATTGATTATCATACCCTCCTCACTGATTTCACCCAAATTAGTTTGAGAAAAAATGAAAGAATATGAGATTTTAATCTCAGGTTCAATAAAACCTTAAGTAAGATTCCTGAAGATAAAATATTGAATGCCCCAATAATGCTCGACTGCTATAAGAATGCAATTCCCTCAAATGTGAAATATGCTATCCGAACATCCTAGATGGATACCTTGGAAGAAGCAATGACTAAATCCACTGATATGGAAGAAATTATGATTGAAATAGGTGTTGAGCCCGACATTATACTAGGAAAAGAACAAAGGCAACTGGGAGGATTAAGTATTGATAATCAAGGAGCTTCTATTTCAAGAAAGAATGAAGAATTCAAGCCACAACTGACCTAAAAGAAAACAATTGGAGAAGGATATTTCAAGGGAAACATACCATATGTGAAGATAGATCTTGTTGCGGCACAAGAAACCAAGAAAATAATTGAAATTGCACAAATGAATAGAACTATCAAGCAAATCTAGAACAAAATAACCAGACTAAGAAGGGGGATAATTATGTGTCAAATCCAATAATGTCCATCCCAGAGAAAAGAAGGAACCTTCCCCAACAAAACAGAGTGAGGTTTGGAAACATGGATAATCCGCAAAGACCAAGGGTTTTGAGGCAACCTACTACCAATGTAGTCATTTTGGATGATGTATGTGATGAGAAAATGGTTGAGAAAGATAACTACTATTCACGTGATGAAAGTTAACAAAATGTACAGATGGACAGTGTTAGCACCACCATTTTCTAGTTAGAGTGAGTCTTAGTAAAGTCATGGTCTGTGTGTCAAAGAGTGTGAGATCAAGTACCAAACAACGAATGGGTCAAAGTAAGCAAGTGGTTGGTTGGCCCTTGGAGTCGGGAAGGGATGTTAGAATCAAAACATGTGTAAGTGATAAAGGCCTTTTCCCAAAGAGTCAGGTCCTATCATAAGAGAAGGTTTTATGTGCCAAAGGTTGAGGCAAGTTGTTAAATAGGAGTCACATCGACAGGTGCAATGGCCATCATATGTCATTATGAAGTTAGAAATAATGAAAAATCATGGCGCTCATATCATGTATACTCTGCAGCTCTTATCAGTTGTACTTTACATGCCTCGAAGTGTACCCGTTGCACAACTATGCTAAGGAAATATTCAACTTTCTTTGAAACCTCCAGTCACCATGGATTTAATGTCCCCTGGAATGATTCCAGCTCTCTACTGCCTATTTATAAATGTCGGTTGCTCTTCTTGTATTCTGTTCACTAACCAATTTTATGCACTGTCTGTTATTATTCCCACGAGCCCTGAGTTTCTTGTGGCTAGAATTTTGATTTCCTTCAACTGCATCACAAAACCGGGTCAATTAAGATTACTGCCTTGGGTTCGTGCTAAATCCACCGCACATAGAAAAAATATGCATTGCACCATGGCAACATCCCAGCAAGAATGTGGGGCCCAAACCTTAAAAGTTGACATTGTTAAATGAAGATCCAGATGTCATAGCATCTTTTGAATAGGCCGGATGCATTATCTTTTGTAGTAAAATCCAAGGATTCAACGTGAAATTGGTGGAGCAGTTCGCACTCAGATTCAATGAGTTCCACGTAGTAATCGCAAGAATCACTTTCCAACTAATGAAGGAATCTTTGTTAGCCGCAACATAAATCCCTCTNTAAATGATAAAGATGAAGTGGGCATTCCAAGTAGATATCTGTAGGAACCTTTTCAGAAGTTATTGAGGGAGATTAGAAAATATTTCACTTGTGAATGGAGGTCTGACATAATACACCCACATCACATCAAATTGTTGATGCATTTCACAGGAAGGAGACTATTAAACCTATTGTTCTTCTTGCACCAAAGCCTCTGAGAAATGGCAGAGAATGTCCCAAAACAAGCAAACCAACTGAAGAAGAAACTATCTGACATCTCTCTAATCAAATTACAGAAAGTTGAGGAGTTGAGGTGATTGGGCGAAAACTAGGATTCGTTTATGCTCACAGCCGACATCCCAAGGGACCCCAAAGGATATTCAATTTCATCCATAGGAAAAGTAGCATCCCACCATGTGGAGGAAAAAATAAGAAGCATTGTGGAGGAAGGAAAGACATTGGAAGCCCCATCTCCCCAACAGTTGATAACCTGGAAGAGGGGCAAGCCAAGGAAGAATAAAGAGATCGGGGATGCCCAAGTCTCAAGCGAGCCACACACAAAGTTGGTCGCCGAAGAGTTACTCATGTGCACCATTCGGATGGCCCCTATTGAAGGTACAAGTTGAGAAACCTACAATAGAAGGAGAAGGAAAGACATTGAAGGCACAAATGTTCGTGAACTATCACAACAACTAAAGAAAGCGCAACTTGCTATTTATTAGCTATACCATGAGAATAGGGAGCTCAGACAGGAGTTAGTAGAAAAGAACCTCAAGGCATCAACATCACAGGGTCGAGAGGGAAATGTGACTTGGCTCAAGAGGTAGCTCAGGGAAGCACAAGAAACAATCATCCAGCTGTGCGAATCACAGAGGATGTCAGAAGAAAGAAATGCAAAGCACTTCAAGGAATGTGGACCGACCCTGGAAAACGTTCGTGCAGCTCTGGCCAATGCAGACAAGAGGATGAAAGGAAATGTGGTTCTGCAAAGAAAAGTAATGAATCTGAAAAGGTGCAACTGGTCTCTCAGGTGGATGCTTTGGATATCAAAATTGCATATGAGGCCATAAGCATAATTAAGTGACTCAATTTTTTTCTTCTCAAACATGGCACAGATTTTGTCTCCCTGTGTCCTATTTCCTACCGGGAATTCAGGACTTTGATAGGTACCTACATGGCAAGCATACAATGCACAATGCTTGAGACCCATCTATTACAAAGGACAGGTGTACTTTGGACATGCTACAGTTTGAAGAAATGTGCTTTCCCCTCACTGGTGGTGTCATCTTGGAAACACCTATGACATTCTGCATTTACCTGCCACATGCATGATCCAACGAATGATTGCACAACAAAGATCAATGCCATTACAATGGGAGGTAGGAGTCTGATAGAGAACTTTATTGTCTAGATACCCTTTGAAAGGATAAGCATCGTCACATCACTCCCTAACAATGAAATCTTGTTTGTGACCAAACTGTCATGGAAAAGATGTCAATTATTATGTGATCGAGTACAATCAGTTTCTATTTTTAGTAAAGTGCCATATGAAGAGTTATCTAGCAGAGAATAGTCAGAGCCTAATTTCTAGGGATAATAGTTAGAGGGAAGGGTAGCCCGAGTGACACAGCTTGTTCTATATATTTCATCTTTTCAATGTAAGCTAGGTTAGTTGGTAAAATAGTGTAGAGAGTGACTATTGAATGTAGAATATTTCATCTTTTCATATGTTCTTTCCTCTATTATTTATACTCATATCTGTATTTTTGTCTAAATAGGAACATGACTTGAATCATACTTCATACTTTATCTTTTCATACGTTCTTTCCTCTGTTATTTATACTCATATCTGTATTTTTTTCTAAATAGGAGCATGATTCGAATCTAGAATTCACCGCGCAGTGCTCTAGATTTGTGCCATTTAGATGACTATGTTTCTTATAAGTGAACTCTGAATTCATCCCCAGTGGTGTTTTGAGTTGCTTCATGTGTTTTTATCCCTTCATACACAACGATTGTTAACTGAAAGATTGTTTATTACTTAGCCTTTATCCTCTCAAGTTCAGTCGCTAATTCATTTGTTTCTATCGTTTTCTTAAATTGACGCTATAGCCCAAGGTCTTTCTTTCTTTCACTAATAAAACCAAAAATATTGTATGAAAGTGTTAAATCTAGCCGTCAGTTTAAATCCATAACCTGTACAGAGATGAAGTCTTAGAGATAGCGCTCTCCAGGTCGGAAAGTCTAGTTTTCGGCCTCAAATTTGGTTTGTAGGTTGCCTCTGTCATTCATTTTCTCAGCTGAACAAAGTTTACAGAGTGCTAATATTATGGTGCCACTATTGGGGACAAAATTGAATAATTTTTTCTCTGAGAGAACAACTAAAGCTATAGTTTTGACCCCTGAGGGTGATAGTGGGCCAAACATATATATTGGATGAAACCTTTATGCTAGCAAATCCAGTTAAAGAGACCAGTAGCATAGAGTAGCGCAACTCAGGAACCCTGGCTTCAAAGATAATTTATACCAGAGCCAATCCTGACCCAAACCCTGCAGAGCCCGTGTGTGACCCCTAGAAACTTTTGTGCAGGGCAAGGGAGAAGGGACCGAACCTATTCTATTACCTATATAGAATCGTTTCTTTACCCAAGGAAGGTGCGCAAAGAATTGATGACCTCTATTTTGACACCTTGTTCAGGTCTAAATCAAAAACCAACTTGGATGATATAGTCTTTGACGCGAAGAGGCTTTGATCTCTTATACAAAAAAAAATACTGCAATCTGCAAATCCTTCTCAGAACATCCCACAAATCCCAAAATCCCCTAGATCAATGGCTGCCATATTTTCCCCCCTTTCTCTTCCATCCCACCTGCATGATTTTCCCCAAAACTACAACTAGAGGATCAAGTTGTATGATGCTAAGGAAAAACCTCTACCCAAAAGAACTTGGATTGGTTCAATGATTTCGTTGATCTAGAAGAGGTGGATCATGAAGATGCGAAGATGTGGTTTTTCATGCAAAGTCTTTCAGGGGAGGTTAGAAAGTGGTTCAAGGCCCTCCAAGAATAAATCATCCCCAACTTCGTCGCGTTTGAAACTTCATTCATTGTTAGACGGGGAGACAAAAAGAATGCTTTGCAGCTAATCACATAGTACAAAAGTATGAAGAGAGCGTCGGAGGATATAGTGAAAGATTTATCGACCCGTTTCATGAGGGTCTACAACTCAATTCCTGCAGAAGTCTAGCTACCTCCTGAGGCTATGCAACTTCGATACACCGAATCCTTTGACAACGATTTCACCTTACTGTTGAGGGAGAGAAGATCTGCTAATTTAGACGCCATGATGAGTGATGGACTTGAAGTTGAGGTAAACCTGATGGTGTTGAGAAATATTAAACAAAGCTTCAACATAGGCAGGAATAAACCCCAAGGAGATGTGTAGCGATCGACTTCTCGATCCTCAGAGGACAAGTTCAAGTTGATGATGAAGATGATGGAGAAGTTGATCGAAATAATGTCTATGGGAAACAAGCTCGCTGCCCAATAACAACATGACCTCTAGCCTAGAAATCAGAACCTTAGAAGTGGTATGGTCCCACAGTTCAGGCAGAGGGAACAAAGAGACTAGGACGACCAACAAATAAGGTCCACATTACAAAACAATTATGTCAATGAATATTTTGATCAGATGATCCAAGGTCAAATGTATTACTGCGATGACACGAACACGCACATGTTCTTTAGAAAGGGAGAAAACAATCAATAAATGAGAGAAAATGATGATCTTATGTTGAATACTGACGACGTGTTGTCATGGGAAATGAAGGAATTGAGGAAGGGATATCACAATGTCATCATGCAGTTCCAAAGGAAATATAACCTCAAGAGAATAAAGGCATCTATAGAACTTCAGTAGACAAATCCCATAAGGGAACCTCAGGTAGACACCCCTTCCACAAGCCAACCAAATAAAGACAACTCGATCAAGGATGCGATTGGAAAGGGAAATTCAAAGGAGGAGGTTCCAAGGAAAGAACCAAAAACAAGTCAAGAGATAGGCATCCAGGAAATAGACAAATTCTTCCCCCCTTTTAAATTTGAGAATGAAATGACCAAGATGAAAATATCCATCCCTTTCATTGATCTCATCAAGAAAGGAGAATATCGAGATAAGATTATTAAAATTCTAAAGATGGGAGAGACTCTTCACACCCTGAACATCTAGGATGACCACCCTTCCATTTTTTTTGGTCTGCGCGTGGAGGAAACGAGAGACACTAAGGAGTGTTAGAAAAATAGGACCACAGAGCAATAAAATAAAACAAATGCAGAAACAAAAAACACAAAGGACACACAATACAAGAGAGACACAGATTTACGTGGTTCACCCAGTGTGGGCTACGTCCACCAGAGAAATTGCCAGGTCCTTCCTTTATT
>JASDQU010356491.1:1322-11933 GCA_032191745.1 Picea mariana | reverse complement strand
CCCCTTTTGTGGATTGATCATGTCGGGCTTTGTAAATGACCAAATCCCCTTTTGCGGATTGGTCAAACCCTAATTATATCATGCAAATTAAGAAGTCGGCTCCAGGCCTAATTAAAGTGGTTTTAACCACTAAGTGAAGAAGTCGGCCCTGCCCAATGAAGAGACACCTCCCTAGCGCCTGCCAGCTAATATAAATAAGAGAGGCTAGCGCCTCATTCATTCACTCACTCATTCCACGCAACAAGTGCACAAGTTTGGAGATAGCTGCAGTTGGGAGATGAAGGAAGAGAGAGGCGCATTGGTCAGTGTTGGATATTCTCTAGTGTTTTGGTTTATTGTCTTGGCATTGTATTGGCTATCTATATTAAGGAAGTTTTTGCTGGGTTTTCTCCCCCATGAGGGTTTCAGAGGATAAATGTTGTGTATCTTGCGATTGTGTTTCTCTCAGTGATCCTACCTATGTTATTGTTATCTAGTAAATTGATAAGAAACTTAATACTTGGTCTAAAATTAACAATATTCTAGCTTCATTGTCCCCTTCTGCACACAGTCCCTGATGAAGTGAAATTTGATCTCTCTGTGTTTGGACTTGTCATGAAACACTGGAATCTCAGAGAGCTTGATGCAGCATTGATTGTCATAGTGAATGACAGCCACATTCAACTCCTGGCCAAACAAACCGATGAGTATCTTACGAAGCCAAATGGCCTCACATGTTGCTAAACTAACTTCCATGTACTCTACCTCAATAGAGTTCAATGCCACTAACTTATGTTCCCTGTTGAACCTAGAAACAACTCTCGATCCCAAGCTAAAACAACAACCTAAATTACTCTTCATGTCCACCGTGTTTCCTGCCCAATCAACGTCTGTATAACCTGTCAACTTCACCCCGTCTCCCTAGATATAACTCAACCCATAGTCGACCGTGTCATGCAGATATCTCAGAACATGCTTCGCTGCCACCTAGTGCAACCTCCTCGACTCAACCATAAATTGACCGAGTGTGTTAACCGCAAAGCATATATATGGTCCAGTGTTGACCAGATACATTAGAGAGCCAATCAAATTTCTCTAAAGAGTAAGATCCACTACCTCTAATCTGGAAGCATCTAGCTTCTTCTAGTTCGTCACCATGGGCATAGACATAGGCCTGCAGTCCAACATCCCGAATCTATTCAGGATTTCCACCGCATACTTCCCCTATCCAAGGAAAGTCTGACCATCACGTTGCCACACCTCTAACCCCAAAAAGTAGTGCATCAACCCCAAACTTTCATCTCATACTTCGAAGCAAGGTCCCTCTTGCATTCTGCAATGAGCCTCTTTGAACCTGTAAGAAACAAGTCATCCACATACAACACATGAATGAGCATCTCACCTCCAACACAAGAAGTGGAACTAAGAATCAAGACAAGCCTCAAACAAGTGCTCCTAAGGTACCTCCTCCCCCTCCTAAATCAATTGTTCCTACAAATACAGAATTAAATATTGACTTAGGGGGATGGTTGAATAATGCAAAAATGTTGGTCCTTGTAGCAGAAATAATGAAGATTCCATCTCAAAGAGAGAAACTACTTAAAGCTATAGAGAATCCCTATCAGAACAATAACGATAGGCCACCAGTTGTAGCTTACCAGGATGCACCTGTGATTTTGAAAAATTGGGATAGGGGGAACGAAAAGAATCAACCGTTTTATCTTTCTCTACTTGTGAACAACCATCTCCTTCATAATTGCATGCATGATTCTGGAGCAAGTTCAAATGTTTGACTAAGAAAGTGATGGAACAATTAAATGTAAGGATTTCAAGGCCTTACCATAACATTTGTGCCATGGATAGTAAAAGGATTGAGGTGCATGGTTTGATTAAAAGTTTGCAAGTACATTTGGATGCCTTCCCCGATATCATGATAGAAATGGACATAGTAGTGATAGATGTGCCTGATGTTTGGGGTATGTTGCTTTCAAGAAAAACAGTTGCGGATTTGGGGGGTAATTTACAAATGGAATTAACTTATGCCACCATCCCCCCCCTAAACTGAATAGAGAATTGGAAAGAAGGTATCATGTAGAAGACCCAAGGAATCCCAATAATGAATTGAAGTATAAAGAAGATGACATTGGAAGATATGCTATCTTATCTAACTCTTTAGGGCCCATAGAAGAAGAAGTTAAAGAAGAAAGAGTTAGTGAGATATGGTACATGCATTTTGATGGTGCATTTTCTAGAACTGGGAAAGGTGCTGGAATAGTCATTGAATCTCCATCTGGTCATGAATTTAAGTTTGCATATAGAATGGAATTTGATGCTACCAATAATGTGGTTGAGTATGAAGCTTTGTTGCTTGGTTTAGAGCTTTGCAAGGACATGGGTATCAAATGCTTAAACATAAAGGGAGATTTTGATCTAGTCATCCAATAACATAAGAACAAATTTGCATGCAAATCTGAAAGGCTAAAAAAGTATAGGAATGCAATATGGGACTCCATGGAAAGTCTTGATGCCTTAAACCTTATTGCTATTCCTAGAGATCATAATTTTAAAGCAAATGAACTAGCTGTAGTTGCTTCCACTCTTCAACTCTCCCATGATTTGATTAAAGAAAACATTACGGTAGAGGTCATATTTAGGCCTTCAGTTCCGGATAATATGGATCATTGGCAAATATTTGATGATGATAAGCAAGTCATTAAGTTCTTAAATCACATGCAAGAATTTTCTGAATTCCGTGTCAATGAAAAAGAAGAGGGATGCAATTATACAGAAAATGATTATAAGGTTAACCCAGTCCCTAGAGGCCTTGTTGCACAAGAAAAATTGTTTGACAGGCAAGATGGTGACAAACCAAAGGAAGAAACAAGTATGAAACCAAGTGATCACTTGGAAGTCAACATAGGAACTAAAGAAGAGCCTAGAATGGTGAAGGTTGGAAAAAGCACACCTATAGAGGAAAGAAAAGAAATTGTTCAATTACTGAGTATAGGAATGTTTTGGCTTTCACCTATGATGAGCTTAAGGTCTATAGGGAAGATGTAATTCAACATGTCATTCCTTTGAAGGAGGAATCTAAGCCCTTTAGACAAAAGTTGAGACAAATTAACCCCAAGTTAGCTCCTTTGGTCCAAAAGGAGTTACAGAAAATGCTAGCAGCCGGAATAATAGCCCAAACTAGACATTCTTGATGGTGTTCAAATTTGGTAGTAGCTAGAAAGAAAAATGGTCAAGTCAAGTTGTGTATAGATTTCAAAAATTTGAACATTGCATGTACAAAAGATAATTAGCCCCTCCCCAAAATGGAAACATTATTACAAAGAGTAGCAGGTTCCGGAATGATTTCAATGCTTCATGGGTTTTCAAGTTATAATCAGATCAGAGTCAAGGAAGAAGATAGGCATAAGACTACTTTCACTACTCCGTGGGGTACTTTTGAATATCTAAGAATGCCTTTTGGCTTGTCTAATGCTGGAGCTACTTTTCAAAGAGTTATGGATTATGCCTTTAGAGGATTAATTGGAAAAATCATTGAAATCTATCAGRATGACTTAACAATGTTTTCAAAGGATGGGAAGAGKCACATTAGTCATTTGAATCATGTTTTYGAAAGATGTAGGGAATTTAGAATTTCTTTAAATCYGACCAAGTCAGTTTTTGGGGTAACGGAAGGGAAACTTTTGGGCCACATAATCTCCAAAGATGGGGTCAAGTTAGACCCAGAAAGAGTTGAAGCAATTGAAAAAGTCCCTTTGCCTATATCAAAGAAAGCTCTCCAATMTTTCCTAGGCCAAACAAATTTTGTTCACAGATTCATTYCTAACTATGCAGAGATAGTAAAGCCAATCTATAAGTTGCTTAAGAAAGATGTTAAATTTGAATGGAATGATGAAAGCAAGAAAGCTTTCAAAGAAATTAAAAATGCCATATCTGAAGCTCTCGTCCTCATAAGTCTGGATTATTCCAAGGACTTTCAGATTTTCTCCTTTGCCTCTGAAGATACCATTGTTGGCGTGTTGCTTCAGAAAAATGACCAAGGCCAAGATCATCCCATTGCTTACATGAGTAGGGCCTTGCAAAATGTTGAGTTAAAATACCCCATGTTTGAAAAACAGGCATATGCTTTGGTGAAATCCCTAAAACATTTCAAAATCTTCATTGGATACTCCAAAGTAATTGGGTATGTTCCTAATTCAGCAGTTAAAGATGTGCTATCTCAGTTAGAAGGAATAGGTACAAGAGGAAGATGTATCACTAAAATCCAAGAGTATGACTTGGAAATCAAACCCACGAAATTAGTCAAGGGGCAAGGTCTAGCTAAAATGTTGACAGAGGGAAATGAAAAGGATTTGGGTATGATTTGTCAAAATAATGTTCCAGAGTATGCCCAAAACATATTAAGGCTTGAACAGGTTGAATGGTATGCAGTTATAATTTTCTATCTTAGAAACCTCACATGTCCAAGCCATCTTGTGGGTCATAAGAAAAGAGTTTTAAGGTTAAAATCATCTAAATATGTCCTCACTAAAGATGGGCTAGGATGGAGAAATCTTGATGGAATAATCCTTAGATATGTTGATGAAATTGAAGCCAAAAAACTAGTGGATGAATTCCATGCTGGATTTTGTGGTGGCCATTATGCAGCTAAAACAAAAACTCATAAAATCCTTAGAGCAGGGTATTATTGGCCCACCATTTTTTCAGATGTCCATTAGTTTGTAAGGAAATGTAAGCCTTGTCAACTTTTCACTGGAAACCAGAAGTTAGTTGCCCTCCCTTTACAGCCAGTAGTAGTTGAAGCACCTTTTCAACAGTGGGGTTTGGACTTCATAGGAAAATTCAAGGATAATTCAAGTAATGGTTATTCGTGGGTCTTAACAACCACAGATTACTTCACCAAATGGGTTGAAGCCATCCCTACAAAGGCGGCAACTGAAAAGGTTGTCATGGATTTTCTTGAAGACAAGATAATAACTAGATTTGGTGTGCCTTCAAAAATAGTGACAGATAATGCAAAAGCCTTTTGCTCAGTAGAAATGTCCTATTTCCGTTTCAAATAATGTTTCGCATGCATCAGATTATTATCCCCAAAGAAATGGTCAAGCTGAGTCAAGTAATAAAAATCTAATGACCATAGTCAAGAAAATTGTGGGAGAAAACAAAAGGTCTTGGGATAGTAAAATCAAATATGCATTATGGGCAGATAGAATAACTAAGAAGGTTGCAACGGGAAAGAGTCTATTTGACTTGGTCTATGGTATGGATGTTAGATTGCCAATACACCTTAAGATTTCAGCATATGGTTTACTTCAGGATCTTTCCACAGGAAAGGGTGCAATTCAGAACAGGATTAATCAAATAATTCAGTTAGATGAAAACAGAAGAAAGGCTTATGATCAGAATTGCAAAAATCAGGAAAAGGTTAAAAACACATTTGATAAATCAGCAAGGCGGAGGGATTTCATAGTTGGGGATACAGTATTGCTATGGGATAAAGGCAAAGAAAAACCAGGGAAGCATGGGAAGTTTGGCAGCTTATGGTTGGGTACATATATGATCCAAGAAATAGCAGGTCCAAATTCTTTCCACCTTAGCCATTTGGATGGTGAGCCCAGGAATATTCCAAGGAATGGGCAACAGCTCAAGCTATTTTTCAAATGATGAGCAACTTGGTGCCCAAAGGGGCACCCTTTGTAACGTATCTCTAACCTTCTCCCTTTGATTCTTTCAGTTTTGTATTTATTTCATTTATGTATATTGTTCATTATATAGTCATTTCATTTGTATGATTGTTGTCAATAGCATTTCATTTATTGATTATTATTTTTATACATGTATTTATGTTGGATATTAGTGAGCACTTTGTTTTGTAGATTCTGAGGTTCTCACATGCTCTCCTTCCAAAGAGATCGAACATGCGTCCCCATGTGGAGCCAGATGTTGACCACCTATTTCAACTAGGGGGTCAACGTCATATACCATGAAGATATGTACCTAGTGGTACAACCAGTTTGAAGACTTTTGGCTCAACAGGGCAAATTTTGCCCCCGACACGTCTTTCTATGTACTCAGAATGTCCGCTCCCCTGCGTGGGATAATATTGTAATATGCGAGCATGAGTCAATTTTATCTAGTTACCTAGGACTTTATCATTAGGGAAGTCCTTTGAACAAGTGTTTTTTTTCCTCAAGTAATGAATCTTGCTTAGCTGCAATTTTAATTATCCTTGAGTTTTTCACTCACATAAATCCTCCAAAGTGGTGAAAGGTGTTCTAACGATCGAGCTCAATGGATAGCTAAGGTTTAGAAGTGTTGTAAGTGACCATGCTAGAAATCTCCTAGAGTCTTGCAGAATTGCGTTAATTTTTTATAGGATTTTTTAAATAATTCAAATTCTCGCAAATTGAGAATTTTTAATTATTTTTTATGTAAAATGTAAAAAAGTGGTCCTTGAGGGTTTTTTATAGGGGTATGAGTACTCAAATCAAATGGTTTATGAAACCCTACACCCTTGGACCAAGTCTCAACTCATTTGGACAAGTTTTGCTAGGTCATTGTCCATGAGGAGTCCAAGTCAATCAAAAATCAACAAATAATTGGCTAAATTAGAAGAGCCAAATTTTGTAAAAGTGACTAAAGTCRTGATAGAGAGTGRGAAAAGGATTTCTAATGTTTTTCCTAAGTTGGGAAAGTGATTTTCCACGTAGAAGAACCCTCCTTACTAAGCCAACAACCTCAAGTGGTCATTCCCTAAGAAGAGGGGCACCCCCCTTGCTCATGAACACATGGGAAATTAAAAATAAAGCAAGAGGGGGGCCAAAACCCAAAGTATATCCCCCTTTGACCCTAACTATATGTTTGGTGATTGGGAAAGGTGTTTTCCCCCTTCCCCACTCACCCCTCATGCCTCACCCACTCACTAAACCCTAAAAGTGTGCCCCCCTTGAGGAGACCTCCCTCCCTTGGATGTGTGACACTTGGATCCCATCCAAGAGGGGTCTTCCCTCTCCCTCAACTATAAAAGAATGCCTCCCCTCCTCATTTCTTCATCAATTCTCATTGCAAATCTATTATGCCAAAATTTCTCCCATTCTCTCATTGTAAATCTTGTTACAAGTATTTGTAGCAACATTTTGTGGATAATAAAGGAAGCCTTGGAGGATCTCTTGTGTGCATTGGGAGTCTTCTTGGTGCTCTTCATGGTGTTTTTGTGAGGTGATATAGCTACATTTTATTTATTGTATATTTTTGTTTTCACTTGTTTAATTTGGAGACCCAATCAAAGTATTTTGCTTGGGAGTGATTGATAGTAGTATTACTATTAGTTTTTGTGGTAGTTTCTTTCAAGTTTGGAAAGTAGTTTGCAAGTTTTTTAGATGCTCTCACCTCCTTGTTGTCTTGTCTAGCAAGACCATACTTGTTTGTAGGTCACTAAGGGATTGAAGGAGTGATTTTCAGAGTGGGAAACTCACTTATTCAATCATCCAAGGCTTCTACTATTTTACTCTTCTTATTTCCATCATTTTCTCTCATTTATAAGCATTTTAATGATCTAACATACTCACTAAAACTTCACTTTTATGCTCATATTTTCACATATAAATTTATGTTTTTATGTGCTAACTAAAATTAATCCTTGTCTTAAGTGGTGTGTAGCATTTTCTAGCAAGTTTAGCTTGTTGTTTTATGCAGGTCATCACCAAGAAAAGGGGAGGTGCTACTTGTTTTAGGTCCCCAAAACACTCAAAAAGCATCCTAAAGTTGGGATACCAAATCCCCTTTCATCTCTCTTCTTCTAAAGCATTGTAAACAACCCAAGAGAGTCTCTCGGGTTTGCCTTCTCACAAAGAGATATAAAAATCTGATATTGTAATTAGTTAGGAAATATTGCCCACACCTTGCAAAGAGATTGGCCTAAGTCATCCTTGCAAAATCGTGAAGGCTAGGTTTAAATTTAGTTCCTTGCATTTCTTCTATTACACCCACCTTGGCCAAAACAGTAGGCTTGTCCTCCACTTGTGCCATTGTTGCGGGGTTGCTCTTTGATTTCCAAGTCATTTAAATTCTTTTGTTATACCCACCTTGGCCAAAACGGTAGGCTTGTCCCCCACTTGTGCCATTATTGTAGGGTTGTTCTTTAATTTTCCAAGTCTTTTAAGTTATTTATTTTGCCCACACCTTGCAAAGAGATTGGCCTAAGCCATCCTTGCAATATCGTGAAGGCTTGTCTAATTGTTTAATTCATTGCAAAGTAATCATATTTGTGCTTCACCTCTGCCCCGTATTCCCTCCCCTTGCCACTTAGTGGATCTTGGGTAGCTAAGAAAAGGCAAAGGATTGGAGAGTAGTTTAATTAGGCATCCAATTGTTATTGTTTCCACCACCAAAAAGGGTGACTTGGGAGGCTACAGGCGGTTGAAGTCGGGGACGGATTCGTGGCACTACGTGTCCTCCTTGCTTGAGTGCCCAAACATTCCGGATTTGACCTGTGGAGCTAGGGAAGGACCTTCTTTGTCCTTCTTGAGCACCCAGCAATTCCTTTTGGTTGAGGGGATAACAATTTGGGGTAGACACATAGTCTAGGCTTGTATCTTTCACACTCTAATCCCCCTAATTCAAGAGAGACTTAAAATCTATTAAAATCAACCAACTTCATTCACAACATTGCACTTCAAGTTTAGCTATTTACTTTCAAAGCAATCTCACTTTTTCAAGTCGTGCAATTCTACATTTCAAGTAATTTAATTTCCATGTGATTTACTTTCCAAGCAATCTCATGCTCTAAGTTACTTTCTTTCAAGCACTTTCTTTCATTGTGAATATTTACATGCATTAGAGATTCTTTATTTTTGGTTGAAAGCATTCTTTGTTCATTTGGAAATAATTGTATAAAGCTCATAGTATTTCACTATCTAATTTATTATGTAGATATTTCATGTATTATTCCATGTTGTAGATATTTATTTAATTGCTCATCTCAATAAACAAACTTTGGGTATATTTTAGGCACTGATCTATTTTATTGTATTGTAAAGAAAAGGATTGCATGTCATTAAAGGAATTGAATTTGCATTGTTTGCTTGTCATTGGGTTGGGTCTCCCTAATAAAAACCAAATTAACTCCTAGATCACTTATTAAAACTTAACTTAGTAAAGTAGAGTCTACCCCCCTTGGCTTCCCTAGGAGTGAGCCTAGACGGAAGAGGTCTAGATTGAAGTGACAATGGGTCTGGACTTACGTGTGTGCCTCTAAGGACACACCACGTGGGTTGGAGACTTCTCCACGTTAGTAGGTGTGTATAAGGACGGCAACATCTTTGGCGTCGTCTCATCACGAGCCAGCCTTCTCATCTTCGTGAAATGCTTGTGGGTAAAGCTGTCACCTCTGGTCGCCAAGCCAGGACAGTGTCCCCCAACTCTTCCCTTGAAGCATGAAAGAAAAAGACCAAAAGCAATAAAACTAAGAATAAAAGCCATTGAATGGGCTAGGAAACAATGGCATCCATTATAAGGTGCAGCTCGCCCTCTACAAAGGCACCCACAAGTAAGATCTACATTTCCTTGTTATCACTACACCCTGTGCCCAAACACTTCCCCCACACCACTTCACACACTTACATGACCTAGATTGGTTCTCACCTAGAAAACACCCCAAACTTAAGGAGGATTAGCCCAATAGGACATCCTGAGACCTTCTCCAAACCTGACTTGTTAAACTGCATAACGTCTTTGAGCATTTTGTCTGGGTAAAAGGGGGTTTGATGCACATGTTTGGGTAATTTGATTTTTAGATAAGATTGACATTGCTATGATCCCAATGACTTATGAACCCCTGGAGGGCGTACTGGTTGTTGTTGCAGGACTTTGCCTGGTGAACAGGTACATGTGGGGGAATGATTAGCTCGGACCTCCATGGGGCTGAAAGCCCACAGATGGACGTTGTGACCCCAACCAGGGGCAGAGAGATACCAGAGACTTGCACCAGGAAGAAAGAAGGGTGTTACACCAGGGACACCCCAGCAGACCTAGACCTAGGGGGATCTTGTCTTTCCACCTGGACATTGACCTTTGGGAGCCCATGATGTCACCTTTGTGACCCTAGACATCATCCACAGTCAGGGTTTGCATTTATGAGGGCAGTTATGTTCTAGTTGGCACATGTGGCAGCATTCAAGGCCTTTGGAGGCCAAAAGTTCTGCATTTGAGGCCTAACATTCCACCCTAGGGGCCTAACATCACCCTAGAAGGGCATGACGTCACCCTTGGAAATGATATTAGGGTTCAATTAATTTCATTTATGTAAAAATTGGATTTTTGATGTAATTTGGCCATGTCGACCTTTTTATGACCTAATTTTAATTAAAAGTCATTGAAACTGTATAGATAGAGAGAAAAGACTCTCATTTTATCATCATCACTCATCACACAAGTAGTGTGGTCTAAAATTTGCACCCTTCTTGGGAGTTATTGGTCTGAAATTTGCACCCTTCTTGGGAGTTATTGGCTGAAATTTTAGGCGCACTTTCTCTTGGAGGCTAAATTTTGCAACTTCGATCATTTCTTGGTGAAGTTACTTGGCATTCTAGGGATTTATGGCTTTATTATTCTTGGTGAAGT
>JASDQU010356490.1:0-11961 GCA_032191745.1 Picea mariana | reverse complement strand
ACCTAACTATGATCCATGCAGACATTATTATATGCTACCCTCGCAGGGGTGCGGAGATCCCGTTTACATGAAAGTAAGTGCTGGTGTTTAAAAACACCCAGTAGAACCCTGCTGTCTTCAACATAGATAATCTTCATGAAATGGGTTGACCTCTGTGCTAACCCAGCGGTCAACAGGATCCACACGTCCACTAGTGCTCAGCCACTAGGGACACGTCCACCTGTGCTCAGCCACAGGGACGTCATACTCAACAAATCTCTATCTCAATTGAGTCCACAGGAGAATCATCTGAGTACCATATCGACTCAACTCTCACACAGAGGAGAACGATACACCCATCACATGGGCACACCCAACACTGGGGGACGACTCAACTCTCACACAGAGGAGAACGATGCACCCCATCACATGGGCATACCCAACACTGGGCTCTCTCACAGGTCGACTCAACTCAGTCACAGAGGAGAACATATCCTGGAGAATGTCACACGACGTTGCAATCATCAACAATCGCAACTACTGTGCAAAGATTACAACGATTTTAATGTAGTTATGACCATTATTAAACTTGCCTTCTGTAAACATGATGACCCCCATCACATCAATTTAACCATCCCAATTGTCGTCGGTTTTCTTTATCAACCATAGGTTCATTAAAAGAAACTGAGTTGAGTGGACTGTTGGCTTATGAGTTTTCATAAATGAAACAATGGGTTGGTATAAATGACACATAGAAATAAGTATGACATGACACATTGGGCATGACCTTTGGCATGATGATCACACTTAGAGCGTCCCCACAAACTCAAGATTTGATTGTCTTAGCGAATAGAAAGAGGGAAAATAGGAAAGGAAATTTTGCATTGGGAGGACATGCAAATGTAAAAAGGGAACATCATGAATAATAAATGTTAATGAAAAAGAAAAAAAGTGGACATACCTGAACCATATGTGGAGGATGATAGTAGTCCAACAACAGGCTATAGAGTAGCAAAAAGAAGGAATTGAACATCAAAGCGAGAATTATGCAGTAGAGGAGAGAAGCTTAGTAACAATTACATGAAGGTAGCAACATAGGGAAGAAATCAGTAGCAATTGAAAAACTCAATAGCAACTTGAAGAACATATCAGCAGCTGGAAAAACTCAGCAGAAACTAAAAAACTCAACAACAACTTGAAGAACTCAGTATCAACTGGAAAAAAAATTGGTGAGGTGTCTGTTTTGGTTTTTTTCTTTTACATATATCCCGTAGAGTAACCTGCCAAACCTGGTTTTCAAGAAATTCCACGACTTGTGATGCTCGATGGTTTTCATCAAAAGTGTTTTTTCTTTCTAAATTCCATAGAGTAACTCGCCAAAACTTGATTTCAAGAAACTCAACAATGTTTGTTGCCTAGAGGCTTTCATCACAAGATTTCTTTATTTTTCAAGAATTAGAAGGGGAGAGAAGATTGACAAGGCTGAATGGAAGGCTGAGAGGCCTTCAATCAGACTGATAAACTGGTGTCCCTGCAGATAGGTAACAAACTCCTCTTTAAGTTTTGGTTTTCTGTACATCTGAAGACAATGGCCATTGACAAGAAGAGGAACCTTATCATTGTCAATGGTCTGTAACTGAGCAGTTCCATTATTGGAAAATGTCCTAACCAGTGTGTACAAAATTTGCCCTTGAAATTTGGAAATATGGGGTCATAAAGTAATGTTCAATTGCTTGACTGGAAAGGTTTATTCTCGATAAAGGGATCACACCAACGAGTCTACAAAGTTTTTGTGTGTTGTAGAGATCGCTGACAAAACTCATATAAGATTGCTAACAAAGCTCATCTAACATATTTAGTTGGCTTAAGCGTTCCTGCTGTGTAGATGAAATGCCAATCCCTAGATAAACAATGGTTCCAAAGAGTTTTTATTTTAAACTCAATTGGCAAAAGCATTGTTTTTCCATATACTAACTTGTAGGGAGTGAGACCTATAGTAGTTTTCCAAGTTGTACAATAAGCCCAAATAGATTTAGGAAGCTGATTAGCCCAATCTTCTGGACGAAACTATAAGGTTTTAGTAAGAATGTACTCAAGCGCCCTATTGATGACCTCCACTAGTCCATTAGATTGTGGGTGGTAGGCAGTAGATATTTTAGTGCTTGATCTTATAAAGAGCAATGAGATTTGCAATCAACTTAGATTTAAATTGAGTTATTTATCAAATGCAATTTCCCTAGGCACCCCGAACCTGGTAAGAATGTCTTCATATAAGAACTCTGCTACTCGTTCCTCTTTAGTAGTCTTCAAAGCGCAGACCTCCACCCATTTGGTGAGATAATTTGTGTAGACTAGAATGTGGTGGAACTGGTTGGAAGGTGGAGTAATGGGTTGAACAAAATCAATACCCCATTTATCAAATGCTTGCAAGAGATTTGTGGTTGTAGGGGCATTTCTTCATATCTAGTATTCTGTCCTATTCTTTGACATGCATCATAGCGAGCAACATATTCCTTGACATCCTTATAGAGTGTAGGCCAATAGCACCTAGTTGATAAAATCTTCCAATAGTCCTTTGAGAAACAAATATGTCCTCCTCAATGCTCGCCATGACTAGCCTTCAAGATATCATAGATTTCATCGTCTTTGACTGAATGACAAAGGATTTGATCTGAGCCCAACTTGAACAGAAAATTGTTGATCCATGTAAAAGGAGCACTCTTTTGGACAAGTCCACAGTGTTCTTTATAGGAGAAATGTTGTGGAAACATTGCAGCCACCAAGTAGTTTGCAATATCCACAAACCATGGTGTGCGTATATATACAACAAATAGATAGTCATCGGGAAAAGTGCCATCCAATGGTTCATCCTCCAATGTGTTAGGTACCTAGAACAAAATATCTACGAATACATTCTCCCAAATAGGCTTATCAAATATAGTCAAATCAAATTCTTGTAGTAACAACCAACGAAGAATTCTACTATTAATGATGGGTTTATTCATCAAATATTTAATTAATGATCAGTGTGAACAAACTGAGGATATCCAGTGACATAATGGAAAAAATTGTTAGTGGCATATACAATAGCAAGAAATTCTTTTTCAGTGACACTGTAATTTAACTCTACATGAACAAGTTTCTTGCTGATGTAATAAATGCATTCATCATAGCATGCTTCTATTCGGGAACTGCACCCAAACTTCTGCCAAAAGCATCAGTATAAATATGAAAAGGTAGATTCCAATTAGGATTGTGCAAAACATGATTTGTTATGAGTTTTTCTTTTAAAGTTTCAAATGCTTGTTGACAGGTTGGAGTCCAAGAGAAGACATCTTTGGAAAGGACAAACAAGGGAGCAACGATCTTGCTAAAATCTTGAATGAACTTGCTATAGTAACCGGTGTGCCTGAGATAACTCTAAATATTCTTCTATTTTGCAGGACTGGAAGGTCCTTAATGATGGTGGCCTTTTGTTAGAAATTAAGGGCAAAACAGTAGGCTAGCTAGAAACAGAAATATTTTTATAAATTTCAAATCATTAGCTACTGTAACCTAGAATCAACAAAACATTAAAAGTTCTGATGCATAACCTAATAACATTAATGAGTAAGTGACATACATAACACAGATCTGAGTATCACCTTAGCTGTAACAAAGAACAAAGGTACCTGATTTACCGCTGTTACCTTCCTCCAATGTATGCTTAGAAAATGCTTAGAAAATCATAGATCAAACCCTCAGGGTAGATCTCCTCATGGGCATGGGAAAAAAACCAAGGACTCTTAGTTTAATAGGCAATCAACAAGCTGGAGAAACCAAAATCAAAACATAGTCCAAGCCACTGTCCAACCTAGGGCTGGAAAGGAAAAGTCATATTCAGTCCAACACAGGTGCCACCTTCAAGCTGATACAAATATCAGCAGCTCAAAATTATCAGCCCTAATGTTTAGTCACAAGGCAGCACAGCAGAAACACAGGGGCGGCACCACCAAAATATCAAGGGCTGTATCAGCAGGCCAACAAGGGCAACACCAGCAAAATACAGGGGCGGCACCACTAAAATATCAAGGGCTGTGACAACAAACCAACAAAGGCAGCATCAGCAAAATACAGGGGCGGCACCACTAAAATATCAAGGGCTGTAACAGCAAACCAACAAGGGCAGCATCAGCAAAATACAGGGGCGGCACCGCTAATCCAAACAACAAACACAAACAGAACCACGACAGGCTGGAGCAACCAAGAACACGCAAGGGAAGACACCACTAGTCCAGCGGCAAGCTCAGAAGATGAAACGACTAGCAGGGAAGACCCACGGCAGTCTGAAACACGCAGAAGGGGACCCTTGAAAACCTCTTCAGAAAGGCTGCAGCAAAACCTTAGTCTCAACGTCAACTTGGAGGAGAAAGATCATATGATCAAGTGTGCCAAGTGAGGGAGAGATCACTTCTTTATATAGTTGAGGTAGGTAAGGTAGGGCTAACATATTAGTCCACTTGCCATAGCTTTAGGGTTGGGTTAACCCCTTAATATAATAATAATATTCTACCAATTAAAAACATTAAGTGGTAAAGTCAACAAAATAATAAATCGAATGAGGAGGGTTTCAAGATCAAGGTGGCCAACTTTCTTTTAGGAGAAAGTAAAGTCCAATATATAAATTCGAACCAACACATGAACATAAAAATTAGGAGGCATAACTCAAGCAAAGGGTTTCAACAATAAGCAATAAGTCAAAGTCAAAAGTCAAGTCCTTCTTTAATGGCAGTTTGTCCACAAGAGTCCCACGATATAGATTATAAGCTTTTTTATTTTATCATCCCAACATACGAGGAAGGGCAATGATGTGATCATGCCTTTTTTCTTAACTGCTCCTAGGTCACATGGACCATCCTGGTAGAGAAGAAAGTCACACATTATCTCGGCTTGGTAGTCAGACCAAGAAATTGTCTGGTCCCAGATCAGGATACCCCAGAACACATCTGGGGCCCTAGATCACAACTAGGGTCTTAACCACCCAGGTACACAACCAAGGATCAAGCCAGGCACTGAGCAAGGATTCCCTGGAACACATTCAGGGGCCCTAGAACACATATAGGGACTTATACCATCAAACTGCTTGGTCCCTGACCAAGAACCCCAGGAGTGTACCGGGCCCCCTAGATCACAACTAGGGTCTTTGCCATCCTCCAGGAGAATGGTTCTTGCAACTTCGTTAAATTTAACAGTAAGATCAACTTCAATACCTTTTATAGAAATATGATGCCCTAACACAATACCCTTAGTCATTATCATATAACATTTTTTGTTACTCAAGGAGATGTTCATATGTTGATATCTGAGGAGGAATTTTTCCATCTTAGATTAAGCCTCTTCAAAGGAATCCTTGTATAGTGTGAAGTTATCGATATAGACTTCTACACAGTCATGGATCGAGTAAAAAAAATGCTTAGCACAACTTGTTGAAAATTTCCAAGGGCATTGCACAACCCAAATGGAAGGACACAATAGGCAAAAGTTACCCATGGACAAATGAAAGTGGTCTTGTCTTGATCTTTAGGGGCTATTTAAATTTGGGTATACCCATTGAAACCATGGTGAAAGAAAAAGCATTGTTTTCCAGATAAGGAGTCCAAGACTTGTTCAATGAATGGTAAGGGAAAATGGTCCTTTCGAGTGGCTTTATTAAGTTCTAACTTCTTGATAATCTACAAAAATTCTCTATTTGGGTCCTTTTTTTGGTACAATGACTATTAGGGAGACCTATTCACTATTTGATATAGGGTTTCAGACAATTAAGAGTTTTTGAAGTTCCTCTTTTACAATATCCTCAAGTATTGGATTCATTTGCCCTAAGTTAGTAGGATTTGGATATGGATCCGAAGACAGATCCACCAGATTTTTGAAAAGCCAGGATTCGGATATGGTGGGGAAACGACAGGTACAAATAATTTAAATATGTTTTTATATTTAAAAAAAGAACTTGTATACAAAATTAAAAATGTATGATTTTTTAAATATATAACTTATATATAAATTTGTAGTGTTTAATATTTATTTGTTTAATTAATATATAATAACTTATAAATAATAATTTATCTAATATATTAATTATTTTACCTAAGTTAAATTATAAAATTATGACGTATAAGCTTCCAAAGCTATATATTAAAACAAAAATGAAGTTAATAACTTAATACTTTAACTTTATATAATGTGGCATGCATTAAAGGTTTTGCACTAAAGTTAATATATTAAAACAAAACTCTAAGTTAATAAATAAAAGTTTGTGAGTTTGTGATGATATAAAGGTAATATATACACTAAAGTTAATTGGTAGCATTTTAATATATACTAAAACTACAACTATATTCTAATGTACTTAAGTTCCCCAACCCTCGTAGAATATGGAATGAACTAGCGATAGAGTGCGGAGCTCGCCACAATGAAATGAATTGCATTTTCAATTTCAATTGAAGCCGGTTTTATTGATATTTGCATAGAGGCAAATGACGTCGTCGGTAGCTCATTCCGGCATGATGAACTTAAAAAGCATTTCCCCTAATTGGTCACATTGATCACATTGCTCCCGGGTTGATTTTTAATCTTATTCGCCTAGACAATTCTCGGCGATAAAATAGAGGGAAACTGCCATATTTTTAATCGGGTTGTCTTGGCGATAAAATAGAGGGAAATTGCCATATTTGTAATCGGGTTTTTGGCGATATCGACGAGAATTTGGTCGTGGATTTGGGAAATCTGTCCATCTTTTTATTTCCATTTTACAATTATTTGATTCTCCAATTCTTAGTGCCGCACGGGATAATGGCACCTGTTTTGGTTGCGCCAGATAATGGTCGCACGGGATAATGGAACCTTTTTTCGTTGTTATTGTTCCAAAATTTGTCCAACCCTCGGGATACGGTTCTAGTCTGCGGGATCCGTTTTGGGAGCGGATCCTGGTGGTTCCAGATCCGAATCCGCATCCGACCAGGGATCTGCGGATCCATGCCGGTAGCATAGCATTTGCCTTGAGGTTGACAAATTGGATGGGACCTGTTACCACTCAAACTCTCCCTACAAGAAAAAGTCCTAACCTTCCTAACCTCATTGGAAGAGCCCAGGGGCACTATCAAGCAAGCCTCCCATTGTCACTTTAGTGGCCTTGCTCCACTCTTTAGACTAAGGAAATCCTAGGCTAGGGGGGAATCCCTATGACAATCTAAGCCTAATCATAGGTATAGGGAAAGGGTTTTTGCTTAGATTGACAAGACTTGGTCCAATCAAGTTACTAAAAGAAAGTTCTTAAGGAATGAGAAAACCTCCCTCAAAATCCAAGCTCACAGAGTGCTCCACATTACTAGTCCACATGTCCAATTAGCACATGTTGAAGTAGAAATGAGAGAAAACTATGAAGGTGACTTGAACCCAAAGTCTCACTAACTATGTGGAAGCTACATGCCACAAATTAGTAATGTTGAGCTAATGTATATAGTGAATGTTGGTGCCAAGTATTAAGTGTTGCAATGATGCCAAATGTGAAATGGATTCACTATTCATAAAGAATTCTAGATTTGAAATGTGTTCAACCACCATGCACTAGTTATAACACCATTTGATGAGCAAGTATTTGTGAAAATTGTTATTGCAGCGATAGAAAATCTCAAAAATCAATGATTATACCAGTTTTCCATGATGTTGATTTTTGTAGCTTCGGGAGGTATTCCCACAAGAGGCCAAGGTGTCAGGCATGTGGGAATCTTCGTTGGCACCAATTCAACCTTTTGTTCCAGTGAAATCGGCCTTGGAATGAGGCTAGGGCCTCATGGGCAAGATGATGGGCTTTGTGGGCTTGTGTTGGGGTTTCACACCCACAAAGAAGAATAAAATATTCTAATTAATTGTTAAGTTTAGGAGGGGTTCCTAAACTCACTCATTAGACTCCTATAAAAGGAGAGGAGGAGATTGTGACATCTCATTGTGACATTATGGATTTGGCATAAGTGAGTAAATACTTGTGTTAGGAGGATGGAGATTTCAACAAGTGAATTTCTGCACCTAGACAATCTGGCCTAGGGTTTCTCGTTTTCTATTTTTTGTTCTTGGTAGGGAGGGAGATCACACGTGTGAGGCCAGGGAGGTTGCATGTGTGAGGGAGAGAAGCTGCAGCAGGGAACATGCCGCACATGTGGAATGTATGGACCACACATGCGTGCAGTATAAGTCCGTACAGTAGGCTACATGTGTGGTACGGCCTAAATAGGCCGCACGTGCGAACATGAAGAGTTGGCCGCACATGTGGCCGAACTGTATGGACAGATCTGTACGACCAAATGACGTCAGCAGTATGACCGAGTGACGTCGACAGGTTTGCAGGAAATTGGTTTTAGAAATTTTGCTGAGTTTGGTTGCTGATTTTCTAAATTGGTGAGGACAGGTTTTGTCCTTTGTTTTGGTGATTTTTTTTGGTTGTAAGAAGGTTGGTTTTTCCTTCAAAAAATTTCTGAAATTGACTTCTACAGAACATAAAATTCTCAAATGTGAGGGTGATTTATCTCGGATCCCGATGTTTCTGCTGTTGTAAAATTTTTGTCATAATTTCAGTGTAAAGTTGTTTAGTGATAACAACTAGGGTTTACTGTTGGATCATTAGGAAACAATTTTCAGATTTGAAATTAGTCACATAGAGTTGCATGTGAAAATTGACATGGTATCAGAGCTGAAGGTTTGAAGAAAGAGAGGGAGTCATCCTTTGAAACATAGTTGAGCGGATTTTTTGTTCTAAGAAGGTCACCATGGAGACTTGGTTGGTGGACAGTGGAGCTTCTCGTCATATGACAAGATCACAGAAATCACTCACCAGTTTGACAGAGGAGAACTCTCGATTGCAAGTGGAACTTGGTGATAATGTTAAGTATGCAGTCAAGGGAATTGGCACAACCTCGTTTCAGCTAAATTCCGAAAAGCCCCTCGATATGTGTGAAGTGTTGTATGTACCTGGACTGAAGAAGAACTTACTTTCTATCTCTGCCATGGAGGATAGAGGGTATGCAGTGACATTCGTAGATTGGTAGGTTCATGCTTGGCCAAAGGGATTGAGTCTTGATTCAATAGAAGTCATTGGTACTCGTGATGGCACTCTCTACAAGATGACTTGTCAGCCAACTCAGGCCCTGGTACATGACAGTGACAATCTATGCGAGCTTTGGCATAGGAGATTGGGACACTTACATCACCAGGGAGTATGCAGAGTTTGGAACTGAACACCAGGGAGTATGCAGAGGTTGTGCACTTGGCAAGAATGCCAAGGATGCTTTTCCAAGCAGTGACAGTAGGTCCAAGGAGATCCTCGACCTGGTACATTCAGATGTGTGTGGACCGATGTCAATTCCATATGTGAGTGGTTGTCGGTATTACGTGACCTTTATTGATGATTATTCCAGGAGGACATGGATCTTCTTCATGAAGACCAAGGATGAAGTCTTCAGTCGATTCTATTGAAATAATGTAATTGCAAAGTGTATTCTTATTATTATTTGATATATTATTCATTGGATCAATCCCCATTGTGGATTGATCATGTCGGCTATTGTAAAAGGACCAAATTCCCTTTTGCGCACTGGTCATAATGTAATTGTAATAGGCAAAAAGAGAAGTCGGCCCTAGAATATATCAAAGAGGCCCCGAAATATAATAAAGGTGGTTATAACCATCTAGAAGAAGAAGTCGGCCCTGCCAGTGAAAGGACACTCCCACACGTGCCAGTCTTGTATAAATAAGGAGGCTAGGGCCTCGCTTAGACACATACTCACTTGTTCATTGAGAGACAAGCTTCGGAGCTGCAGTTGGAGAAGAGAGAGAGAGAAAGGCGCATCTTTGGGAGAGGACATTCTGTACTTGTTTGAGTTATCTCTTGGCATTGTATTGGCTATCTATAATAAGGAAGTTTTGTTGGGTTTTCTTCCCCTAGAGGGTTTCCCAGGATAAATTCTGTGTCTCTTGTGATTGTGTATTTCTCAGTGATCTTGTCTTATGTTGTTGTTATCTATTGAAATGCAAAGAACTATAATAATGGCTTAAACATTAACATGGTTTCAGAGCCAAGCTGAAGAGAGCATCTTTCACAAGAGAAAAGTGAAAAACGTCACTGTTGCCGTACATGCAAATTAGGGCTTTTTGTTGGTGAGGTATTTCAGCCCTAAAACCATCTAGAAAAGTGCGCCCTCCCCCAAGGATTATTTTGGCACCTTCAGCACACCTTTTCAGTGGCTAGATCTCCCGGAAAGTGAAACCCTAGTTTCACAAAGTACCAGAAAACTAGAGTACCAAAAGTACCAGAGTACCAGAAGTACCAGAAAACCAGAAGCACCAGTCCAAAAATCCGTAGATCAAGTTTGAGGGGGTAAAAGTCAGATTTTCAGAAATCTGACTGCACCAGCGTACTCGCCTCAGCTTAGCGCATCTATCCCCTGGATCAGAATTTCAAATTTTGAAGTTTGAAAAATTAGGGTTTCCTCATAAAACCCTAAGTTGCAGGTGCAATTGCAGTCTCAGAATCAGTTGCAGTTGCAGTCGCAGTCGTAGCACCAGTTGCAAACACTCTTGAAGTTTTTAAGAGTTGGTAATGATTACAGCTGCTGCCAGATGGAACCACCACCTGCAAATGCTATCAGAGGTATGTACTCACATATGTTTAAATGGTTAAACTTTAAAGAGTATTTGCAGGAGAAGGGATCTCTTGCCATAGATCTAGAAGGATCTCAAGATCCAACACATTCAGAAGAACAATGTAACTCAGGTTTGATTATTCCGATGTGCATCTATTTGCTATGACATCATGTTGTAGCTATGACCTTCATTCTAACCTTTTCTGAGTCAAGGTATTAGATGGATTAAAAGTTGAGATCATAGAACTTATCCTCTAACCCAACCTTCTGTCAAGATAGCATATTGTATTAGTACAGAAGACAGGTTGAAGAAAGCACTCGTCATCTTGAGTGAAGGAGACTCGGAAGAAAAGCAAGCACTCATTCCTGAGGACAAGGCTCCAGGTTTGATTAATCAAGTTAATAAGATTCAAAGGTACACATGACAAGTTGATGACTATAGTTGAGATAACAGTCTTTGTAAAGTATCATACTTGATAGCATGTGAGCATATAGAGGTAAATGCTTAACGTAATCATTTGTCTGATACAACTAATACCTCCTCTAGGAAGAATCTCGCGTGTTAGTTCTAGGTTGCCATGGAGGAATATTTGATCACAACACTATGAGAGTGTTGACCTCATTTTCGTATTGTATTCCTTACCTTTAATCTTTGCTTCAAACAAGTTACAAGTGATAGCTCTAAAGGAGCTACTGTGATGATTGTTCGTGCTATTGCCTTATATTATCAAAAGGATATTACTCTTGCTTGCTGTTTTGTTGACCTTGTTCCAGGTCACAGGTAATAACCTTGAGGAAGCAATAGTGAAGGTTGCAGAAGGCAACATGCTAAAGGAGAAACCATAAATGAAGCAATCATCATTGGAAAAGAAGAAGGTGGATTGCATAAGCTAAAGGGTCACTCAGAATTTGCCATGACCCACGCCATTGAGAATCCATGTGAAATTTGGCATAGAAGATTAGCTCACATTAACTACAAGGCGCTACCATACATATGCAAAGCGGTCACAGGTTTACCTGAACTCAAGGTTGATCATGAAGGCGTATGCAATGGATGTGCACAAGGGAAGAACATCAAGAACCCTTTTCCGAAGAGAGACATCAAAGCAAAAGGAGTACGAGAACTCATCCATTTAGATGTGTGTGGCCCAATGCCATCGTCCTCCATGAGTGGCAAGTTCAAGGAATTCAAAGCCTTGATAGAGAATCTTTCTGAAAGAAAGATCAAGATACTCAGGTCAGATAATGGAGGAGAATACACCTCAAAAGAGTTCGTGAGCTTCTGCAAAGATGTTGGGATCAAGAGGGAACT
>JASDQU010356485.1:0-11956 GCA_032191745.1 Picea mariana | reverse complement strand
TACGTCAGAGAACCATCAAGGAAGTGCTAGTACAGTGGAAAGATATGACTCCAGCAGATGCCACTTGGGAACCAGCTACCATTCTGCAACAGTTTCCACATCTCAAGACTTGAGGACAAGGCTGTTTTTAAGGGGGAGGACATGTTAAGGTCCTAACTCGCACATAGGTAGATCAATGTATTCAGATGTAATAAAGGTCAATATTAATAAGACCTTTCAATAAAATAGAATAAGGCAGATGTAAGAAGACCTAATAGAAGATTCTGCTTCTAGAAGGATCTTCCTCTAGATGCTTCTCTTAATAGACACATTTAGTATAAATAAGGGTCAAGGATATGAAAACCCTAGCTTGGAGATTATTGTAATAGAGCGTAGCTCGACTGGAGGTTCCCCCTTAGAAGAGGCCTGTGAACATTGCTATATGAATCAAAGTGTTGTTTCTGTTTCTATTTCCTATATCATTTCTGTGTATTGTGAAGATTATGCTGGATATTTTACTGTTATTCTGTCATTTCTAGCATTTCATTTCTGTTTTGCATATTTTATATATCTCGTATCTTGCACACCCCCACCCTGGGGCTACGTCCACCAACTCTTCTTCTTGATTTATTTATGTCAATCTTCTACATGCATAGAGCCATGATATCTTACTTCACAGAGGACATGAGATCTGTGCCCACTCTGCTAGATCCTCCTTCCCTTAGTTACAACACAAATCCTCTTCAGAGTCTCTTACAATCACTTGCACTTAGCTCTACAAGTTCTCAACATAGCATGCACAAAGAACTTACAAATTGCACTCATGACACTGTCTAGCCTCTATTCGACCACATAGATCGAACTACTTCCTCAATTACCTAGCTTTCTATTTATGCATCACAAAAAGGGCCTAAACATGGGTAAACCCATGGGCTGACATCCCCATGCTTGTTACATAAGCCCAAAACTCAAAAATCACTAAAAATGGGCCAAGATCTCATGATCTTCGCTTCGACTTGCACTCAACTTTCGACAGCCTGTTGAAGTCCTGGACAAATCCCCCTTATCTCTAAGGACAAATGAGAAATATCCAAGTTATTTTGGCTCGAATCCAAGTCCAAGGATGGATCTAAGAGGATTTCCACAAATAATGAAGCCATATTCTTAACTTATCCCAAGAATATATAAGGTGGTTATGCCTCTCAAAACCTATATAAGGAGGCATTATCATGGTGAAAGGGGAATAACAATCAGTGAAAAGTATTGCCATTTTGATTGTGGGTTGTTCGAGAAAGTGGTTGGAAAATGAGATATTGGTGAGGTTGCTACATCTGCATCTACATTTTGTAAGCACCTTTTTTTGTTCTCATTAATACATGTGCTTGGCCTGTTTCCTTCAAGTTTGTGTACATTTGCATGGATTTGTCTCTTTGGATAAATTTAGATTTAAACTAATCATGGTAGAATAGGAAGTATGCTTTGTTTTCATTTTTTATTGGATTGCAGAACTCGTTGAAGGAGTTGGAGATCAGGGTCAACTTGGAATGAGCGAGGACAAACTTCATAAAAACGTACTCATACTTTCTTCATCTTCTCTATTGACTAGTTTAGCTATGTTTAAGGGAAAGTTAGTGTTCAAAGTTAACACTTTTTCTGTATTGGTCATAGGGGTCTAAGATCCAAGAGGATATTCACCTATCCATAGGGGAATTTCCCTAGAACAAAAGTGTGAAGTCATTAATTATGTTTTGACCAATATTAACTTAATTAATTAAAATTTAATACTTCAGCATGTTAGTGCTTCATGGATTTGCGAATTATCTCTTTGCTATATTTCTGAAGGGTCATCTCCCATAGTGACGTGTCGAAGATGACGTCATTCTGGATGATGTGTTGAGAGCAGGGGGTGCCACGTGTTACTTAGAATCATATGAATCTTCAAACAAAAATGTCAAAAATGGATGCCATGTATCAACCTAGGGAAGACTTAAAAGATACACATGTATTATGACACCTTTCCTTTAAAGGTTTATGAAAAGTGAGGAACAAAGACTTTCGGAATTTGGGTCCTTTATTTTTAAGACTTCTCAAAATGCCTAAAGCATGAAGCTCTGGAGTGACCTTTAGTGATATGAATCTTTAAAAATCAGGCGGATCGAAAACTTTGGGAAAAATAGGATAGTTCGATCAAATGAGGAAACTTTATCAACAATGGATATCATGTGTGCCTTATTACCAATTAACCAGAAATGACTTTGATTTAAATTTTGAAAGTTAACTTCTGAGTTACCACTTTGGGAAATGTTATATTTTCATGAAGTCGAGAATGTAAAGCTGAAATTTTAGGATTATATATGTTCCAACACTCCCCAAATTCAACAAGAAATTATAAGAAAACATGACATAATCCAAACCTCTCCTTAGATTTCCATTGTAATGTATACTAGCTCAATGATGGATAAATGACATATCATTTAAACGTTGTTTGATCCTTGCTAGTGTTTTCCTTTCTCCGTAGTAAGGTTTTTGGGATGCAGAAACTCTTAAGAAACACAAACCAACAAAAAGAGAGAAACAATATATATATTCCAATGAAACCTATGCATAAGATCAAGGAATTATGCAATAAAAATGGAGACACTTTATAGGGAAGAAATGTATTACTACATTATATTGATCAAAGTGGAGAATACAACCTATGCCTTAATGTTGCATGGTCCCTTCCAATGGCCCTTTTCCTCAACACATACACCTTTTCTCCAATGATTTTGATGAAGAGTATTCACAACCTGACTTGGAAGGCTAAAGCAAAGCTATCACAAGCCCAATATTCAACATAATTCTTCATATATAAGCCAACCTAACTTTTCCCATGAGATATCCCTTCCTATATAGAGTAAAGAGGAAGGGATGAATATATTAGGATGATCCCACTTAATCATAGAAATGGGTGAGATCCAAACTGATCAAAGGCCACCTCATCCTTTCAAATATTCCATTCTATAACCTTCAATAAAATCACCTTTTCCCTTGTTTGAGCATCGATGCACCCTCAACGTCAGAAACCTACGATGACATCGTAGACCACTTTGGTGAAGCATGCGATGATTGGGGATCGTTGCACTCTAAACATTGGCAAGGTACGACGATCTTCTTTGATATGTTTTTTCAATAAGGAAAATATGATTCCACTTCTCAAGGGAAAGTCTTATTTCTTCAATAGCCTTCAGGGAATAGAGAAATTGATAATACACATATCATATGTGGTCATGGGGGTGACAAAAATAATGTGTAACACGTGCCCTTCAAGATGCACTCCATGCTCCAAGGGTGTCACTCGCCTTTGACTGGTTTTGGTAGTTGTCCAACCCATGGATTCAATACTACATTCATGAGACCTTGTGAGAGACTAAGGGCCTATAAGGAATAAGGACCATGCCTTATTGCATGCTCCTTACAATCTTCATGAGTGACTGTCTCAGTCTTCCCTCATGACATCATGGACCTCTCAAATTAGTTAATCATTAACCTACAATTTGAGTCAAGGTGGGAGTACTAGTAGGTTGTGTGAGGGGTGTTGCCACACCTCTCCCTCAATATCTTGTCTATGTGCATTTTCCCTTTAATCCTTATGTGATTCAGATTAGAAACAAATCGTCCATGTGCATCCATCATTGAAACATAGTCAATGATCCATAAAAAACATAATAATATAATCAATCATAGGTTACATATGCATAAATAAAATACTCAAACCAATACAATCCATTCCTTGACTCAATACGGAGTCCAAGGAGGTCCAGTGATTCCATAGGCATCCTCAATCTGTCAAGTGTTATGCACACTCAAGGAAAACTCCTCAATATTGTCTTTCAATATATATATATATATATATATATATATATATTAAACAACATAACATCATAATCCATCAACATCATCATAACAATCCATAAGAGAATCATACAACCATATACTAAAACCAAATCACTTGCACGCAAGTGTCCTCAAAGAATAAATCAATAACTTGTGATCGCAAGAGTGGGATGTTACAACAAATGTGCTTAGAAATTTAAATGATTTGGTTTCCATAATTAAACAAAATTGAAATATATACACTCTATATGTTACATAATCCAAATGTAGTTACCCAAACTAATAGAAATCAACGAAGAATCTGTTAACACGAAGTTTAAATTTTTCTACCCTTTAAAATTGAAGCTTCATCTTTTCCTAAGTCGTGGAGCTGCCATTAGTCCAAATAGGGGAGTAATAATCTTCCATTCCTTTTTGGGTTTCGAGATTCGGTTCCTCTCGACATATGATCTCCAACCACCCCATTTTCCCAGTGTTGAAATCCCGAAGTCATTTAACATATTAAAAAATATAAAAAAGGGTAAAAAGGGGGGAAGAAATAAGTGTTACATTTTCCGTCGCTTTTCACAAAGCATTTTTTAATCCTTCATTAATTAAACCCTTAAATGCAATTGTCTTTCCCTTAATCTTTCATGATTTGAGTTTCTCTCTACTAAAGAGTTTTCGAACTCTCATCCATCGAAATCCCGATCCTCGATTTTTCGAAAAGTAAAAGTTGAAAATAATTATTCACTAATCTTGATTAATTAAGGCTTTAATACAAATGATTAGCACCCAACTAATCCCATCGCAATTTCGCAATCCGAGGTCTTCTTATGACATATCTCCTGACAAAAAGATCCTCGAAATTTTGAAATGCGAAATCGAATTTTCTTTAAACAAAGGCTAAGATTAAGGTTAAGTTGTTTTCAAAACATGATTAGTGATAACTAATCTTCTTTTTGCATTTCAAGAATTGAGAAGGGCGGTGATTTTCAGAATTCAAGTTTTGAAATCGCCAATTTACGACAGTATTAATAACGTATCTCCAGGCATATCTTTCCATTAAAGAATTAATTTTTCATTGCTTGTATCAGTACGCTCATCAGTAAATAAAGGTCTTGTGTTTTGAACTTCATTCTTATCCTTTACATCTATAGAAAATCACATTTATCTAGTTTTATACACATTTTCTCCGTAAACAGGTTTCTGGTCTAGTGCAAACATCATGGCACCTAAGAAGGCCACCAAGAAAAGAGAGGAGGTTGTAGAGAGCTCGAGTCCAGATAGAGACATTGTGTCTAATACAATAACACATGCCATCAATTCCATAAAATCCTAGAGGCAAATTTTCAAAAATCTAGATTATAAAATTAAGAATTCCCCACGCGATGCTGAAAAAAAAATCCGAGACGTAGTGGAGTCTGAACTTCACAAAGTAGCTACACAGCCATGACTCATGATGTATAGCGACATGATCATTTGGGCCTTAGAGTGAACAGATGTGTAGACGAGAAGAATTCTAGACAGTCGAGGGTTCGTCATTGGCTCTTTCAGACTGGAACATATACAAGTAATGTATAAACTATCTCCCAATCCCAAGTATATTTATAATAAAGATTTGGTGAGTGAGTTTCAAAGGAAAGAATGTTTCAAGTTCTACCAAATGTATCCTGGCATAATCAAATAATGGTGGAGAAACGAAGAAAAATTCAGGGCCAACACCCATGGTGTTTATGCCACAACCTCTTTAAATGAGTATATGGTCTATGTGGTGATGATGTTATGTAGACTTTTTGGAAAGAAAAGTCCTATCCATTTCCCTGTAGAATGGGTACCTATTTTGCACAAGGCAGCAGAAGGTTACAGTTTTAATTAGGATAAGATTTTATCCGATAACATAGCAAAGGAGGTCATGGAATATCAAACTGCAAGATACAATGGTCAGCTAGTATCCTTTTATATGTTTGCATACATCATGGATGTTATATGATTCACAACTCCTTTCCTTTAATGAATTGGAGTTGGAATCTAACTTACCCGGAACCTATTCATGAATATCATTGTAAAATTTGGGAAGAAAATGCCAAGGACTCATTCTACGAAATCTGTCATTTTGTGGTGATACCACTACATCAGATGCTATACGGATGTGTAGCTCCCCACATTTCAGAGTTGGTCATAGGAAGCCTCAGGAAAGTTGCTGACTGGTTTATAGAGGAGAATTTCTCCTACATCAAAGTTTTTGGATGTTCAATTCCTCCACATGCACTCCCAAAATTCCTCCCTGACAGACTGGTGTGCAGGGAGGTAACTCATAAAATAGTAACTGGTGGAATTGGGATAGAACTAAAGACGGCTCAAAAGAAGTCTTGGCCAGTATTTCCCATTCAGATTGGAAAATTTTCACTTCTCAACTTGGGTCATTCCAAAGTTCAGGCGGCAGTGCTGGAGGAGGTCAAATTGGTAGACCTCAAACATAAGAAGCATGACCCCTACTGGTTAGTGGGAAAACACATGGTCCACTATAATATGAAGGCTTATGAACATGAGAAGTCCCCTTGCGATGACATGTTTAAAGGGACTAGGACCTATGAGGAAGTTTTAGAGAGGGTACGGATACTGTCGTCCAACATGCAAGCTAGTTTTTAGACCTTCTAGAAGCATAGACAGAGTGGTCTACCCAATGTACTGCAAGGAGAAGCAATTACCCTTCCCTGGGAACAAAACGATAATCCTTCAGGTTTCGGACAAGAGGCACAAGATAAAGTCGATCCTGAAGAATTTCCTCAGGAGACTCAAAGGTCTTCAGAAAATGAAGAGGCCTTACAGACAGAAAATCTAGAGACGGAAGTAGACAGGACACCTCTTGAGTCCAGTAAGTCCACTCCTCCTTCATCACCTATTATTGATGTCAATATACCTAAGGCCATAGGAGAGATAAGATCTACAAAGCTAGGAAGTCCCATAGCTTCCTTAATCCCTTTACAGTCCGCCTTTGGATTCCCACAGATGGGAGCCATATATGTTAGTGACCTCACCCCTATCTCCAGAGATGAGAACCCTCCTTCTAATTAATTTTTCAGCAAAAAGAGGAAGGTTGTCCTAAAACAAGATATGTATATGAGAGAGGGGTTTATGGTGAAAAAACATAGGGCCTTGGTAGATGGCCAGAATTTGGAAGAGCAGGATTTCTCTATAGAGGTAGCAGGCTCCATGGGAGCCATGGCAACAACAAAACCTTTTACTATAGAGAACATGAGATCAAACATAAAGAAGAGTAACCACACAATAGATCAATTGCAAGACTAGTTAAATAATGTTGAGAAAAACATTAGAGAAGAAGTGAATAAAAGCTTGGAGTAGGCCAAAGCTGTTGAAAGACAAGAAATTCAATCACTCAAATCAAGCCTGGATGAAATGAACTAGAGGATACGAGCAAGTCAGACACAGGTTGCTCAGTAAGAGGAGCTCGTAAAATAACTACAGGTTAATTTAAATTAGACAGAAGGATGGGTTGTAGACTTAAAGTCTTTCCAGACCCTCTCCCTGGAAGTGCATACAAAGATAGAAGCCAAGCAGCAGAAATTAATCTCCAAAATAGAGATCATCCAGAATTACTTTCAAGAGGTAAGAAAATCCCTTGATAATATTATTTTACTAGAAAAAGAGGCTAAAGAAACAAGGAATACCTTCCAGAAAGTAGTCGTGTGTTCAGGAAACAGAGAGGTGTTGAAAAATCTAAAGCTTTCAGTCACTGAATAGATAAGAGGAGACATCATGCTCAAGGCATGGGAAACAAATACATCCAAAAACATGAATATAGTGAAAGAAATCAAAGACAAATGTGAGGGAATCTTTGATTCTTTGTATAAGCAAGCATTAGGTCTCAAATAAATGATTGCTCTGAGCCACTGGGGCAGATAAACATTGTGAAACAACAATTAAACTACAAAGAAGGCTTGCAGGAGATTCAGGCAGAAATTTCATAGTTGAAGGAAATCAACACCAACCTAATAAAAGGATGGTTGGTATAGCCCAATTTAAAATTGTAAGTGACCAGGTTTGCCGATAAAGGTTTTGAAGACAAGTTTCCAAAAATACAAAGAAATTTTTATCAGTTTGAGACAAAGGATCTTTTGACACCTCCTTGAAATTTTGTTCATTTTCTGGAGAAATGTATTGAATGTATAGCATCAAAGGAGGGAGAGACTTCAACTGAACAATGAAGTATCATCTGAAATATTATACTATTGAAATGATAGATAGGCAAAGTTAATCATGCAATGGTTAAAGTTGCAGTTTTGTAACTACTTTTCTCCTAAAACGTAGTAGGTTGTTAACTATCAAGTGTTGATGACCTTGTATAAATACAAGGAGCGAAGACTGAAATGAGGCTTTTTTCTTTCTCTAAAAAGACATTTTTTGACGAAAGTAATTTTGAAGAAGCTATGAATTAATAGAATTGCAGATTGAAGATTCTAGATTTTGTCACGTCTGAGTTATGTGTTCCCTTGTCTTTTCATATTTCTTTCATATATCTAATTGATGAATGCTCTGCTACAATTTAGTGCAACCTCTACTGTGGAAATTATTATTCTTGTCATTTAAATCATCTATAGTTTTTCCTTTGTATCATTTATCAGCAGATACAATACCTGTAAATGTATAGATTTTAATATCATATGCTTCATTAATATTTTCTTGTTTCATAGTCTTTTGTTACAACGTGAGATTCCTCTTAAATTGATGCCTCACCTTGTTAATAGCTTTATGTTTTCTCTCATATCATGCATGTTCCCTTTCCTTTAAATTTAAATCAGATACAAGAAACGACCTTCAATTTAGTCATCCTATTAATTCATGTTTTAAAATCTTTCTCTTTACATTGTGAAATAGAGATAACAAAGCCTAAAACAAAAACACTGAATTATATCTTCCTTACCTTTTATCCTTCATGATAGTACCAGTTTCAAGGCAGCCTAACATTGAACCCGGTCTTTCAGATCAAACCAGCATCGTTCTAAATCTATTTAACACTATCTTACAAACAACAAATAATTGGGTTGAGTTAGAACATTCATGGGAAACAATTGAGAGAGATATCAGCATTCAGGAAAAATGGGAATTTCGACAGAGACAGTTGAGGAACCAATTATATCCTTCACCTTTAATCACTCCTGTCCTCAACTTCCTCTATCTTTTCAAATTCCTTGGTAGTATACTTTAGAGCCTTAAAGTATAAACTTAGGAACAACATATTTTTGGCACCACTGTCAAGGAATGGAGAAACAAAGCTTTTCCCTAGGAAGAACAACACTGACACTTTCCTTATTTGATAGTGAACAAAGTTTGAAAACCTTCTAAGGATACCTTTATCTTTCACTTGGCGAATCCACATTGTTTAAACTAGCTCTTAACTAGAAGAACACTAGGAAGGATCCAGACGACGAGCAGATTTCGCCTTTTTCTGACCCAGAAAAATTCTAAAATTAAGAAGACACTTCTGATAGACTGTCTCATCAACAAATAAAAATTATCAGCCGAAATTCACACAGTCTGACTCTGAATATCAACACGGTGAATCAAGTATTCCACCCCCTTCCAGAAAATACTCTGCTGATAAAGTTACATCCCCCAAATCAGATTTGGTTCTGCCCATTTTTAAGACTGAAGCTTTCTTAGTCATTTCCCACACCAACAGAAAACAAAGATCTGTCTCACTTCCTGTTGTGACTGATTCTCCCTCTCTTCTCAAGGTTCGATTTCCCACCTCTCAAAACTCAAACAATTATCCTATACATCTTGAATCAACCTCTGTTGACTCCCCTATATTATCACCTTGTGGTTCTAAAGGAACCAGTCTACATTCCCCGAGCTCTTCTTTCTCAAGTTTCCACCCCTTTGATAATCAATTTCTTGAAACCTTTCCTCATAACCCCCAAACTTTAACCACTAAATCCATGATGGTTGCGGCTGGAGGGGGTGGGGCAGGAGGTGCTACCACAGGTGGTCTGGGAGGAGGAGTAGGTGACCAAGCCTCACCTCTTCAGATATTTGAAAAGGTTGCTAGAAGATATGCTCCTCTGGTTCTACCAGCCCCTCTCCATTATTTACCAAAAAATTAAATGAAAAACCTGCCCAAGTTCACAGGAGAGGGTGATTTAACGGTAGCTGAACACATAAAAAATTTCGATCAATTTGCTGACATTCTTGGATTGGAATATGAAGATTTTTACTCCAGACTCTTGGTTCAAACCTTTGAAGGGAAAGTAAGAACCTGGTTTCGAGGCCTAGCAGTTGGATCTATACCGTCATATGATGAACTTAAAAATGCTTTTATCAGACATTGGGGTGAGTGGAAAAACCATCTTTATTATCTAACTGAATTTGGATCTCTTCAAAAGAAATGATTTGAATCAGTTCTTCAGTTTACCCAACAATTCAATAAATTGTACAATAAGATCCTAACCGAGGTCAAACCTTCACAACCTGCAGTGAAAGTGACTTTTGTTGGAGCCTTTGATCCCTACTTCTCCATATTATTAAGGGAGAGGAGATCAGTAGATCTTACCAAGATGCAAGATGATGCCATGGAGATCGAATCTAACATGATGGCATCAGAGAAGCTAAAAACCAAACATGAGACTGGAAACAAAGAAATCATGAGATACAGGGAACAAGGAGGACCCTTTGGATTAGGAAGATCCTCATAAGACAAAATGGATGATATGGCTAGAATCATCAAAGAAGTGTCAAACAAAATATCAAGAATGGAACTAGATCAAGCTAAGAATGAACATTACCCTAGAAAGGAGTTCAGGAAAAACCCTAATCCTCAAAACCACCAAAAACAAATTAACAATGAAGATCAAAAAATCCAAACCCCTTTTAAAAGTGAAAACTTTATAGGAGGACAAGACTTGGAGGATTTTGAGGAGTTAGAAGAGAATATGAATAATCTTGGCGATGACTACCTACAACCTTATATAACAAGACATGATTACGAAAAGTCTCTGACTACAGAGTATAGGACTGAGAGTAACAAGAACAACAATGTTTCGAAAGATTTGACCTATCAGGGAATTGCAGATGGTATAATGGTCGATCTCCACCAGAAGTATAACCTGAGACCTAGAAACAGGTTTTCCACAACTGCTCCAGTTAAAAAAATACTGCCGAGGGTTGAAACTAATGAAGAAGTTTCAAAAATCACTGAAAACCAGACTAAAGGGACTAAGACCACTAACATACAATCTATTAAAATGAAAACAACAGAAACGCCACCCTTAAGTACACATAAACTAGACACCCTTGCTACCGAAACAAGGGCCCCTCAACCAAGGAAAGCTAAAAAGAAAGGGTTGGAGACTCAAACCATGGAAATCGACAAAACCATTGGAAGTTTTAATCTAGAGAATAAAATCAATAAGATCAAAATCCATATTCCCCTTGTCGAACTGGCCAAAAACCCGATATACTAGAAACAAATTGCTAAAATGATTAGTTTTTTGAAAAATGAAAGTCAGATTGATGTTATAAACTTAGAAGATGATAAGCCTAACATAATTTTTGGCCTGCAATTTGAAGGTGCCAGAGACACTGTTTCCCCTTTCTACATCACTTTGACTGTTTTCGACCATTTTCTCCATAACTGCATGTTAGATTCTAGGGCCTCTCACAATGTGATGCCTAAAGCAATCATGGACAGACTCAGCCTGGAAATCACCAAGCTTTATGGAGATTTAAATTCATTTGATTCGAGGAAGGTCAAGTGTATAGGCATGATAAAGGACTTAGTTGTAAACCTTGCTCAAGTACCTTCCAAAAGCATTTTAATGGATGTAGTTGTCATAGATATACCCCCAAAATATGGCATGCTCTTTTCCTGATCCTGGGGTGCTAAACTTGGAGGTTCCCTCTGTTATCACTCTGTAAATTTCCTAGAGGATGAAAAGAGGAAACACACAAAGGTAACCTTAACCAACCACTTTTAAAGATGGGATCTAGCCCTTCCAGCTTCAGAGAGGGATCTCTCTATATGATTTAGCTTTGTTTGAATTAAGATACTAGGCTAGTTAGAGGCACAAGTTTGTTTTGTTGAAGGATTTTCGAAAGTTGG
>JASDQU010356482.1:0-11961 GCA_032191745.1 Picea mariana | reverse complement strand
TCTCTCTCTCTCTCTCTCCACACATAAATGCTCTTGTGCCCTCATTACCATTGTATGAAATTATTGAATGAGCATTATATGGAGTTGTTGTATTGCCTCATTGTTGTACAAATGCTCTTGTGCCCTCATTCACACATAAATGCTCTTGTGCCCTCATTACCATTGTATGAAATTATTGAATGAGCATTATACGGAGTTGTTGTATTGCCTCATTGTTGTACAAACCTTCACACATGTCACACATGCCTTCTTTGTATTCCCCAAGTCTCCTCTACTTTCTTATGCCATTAATGGTACTCTGTTGTACACTTTCTGAAACAAAAAAAATCCAAGACTCCCTCTTACCGATAGAAGTGGTCTCCACTAAATACAAGATACTCCCTCTGCATCTGGAATCTCCCTTTTTCTAGGGGCTTAGTCAAACAGTTGACCATAAACGAACTTGAAGAAACATGAATCATGATCATTGCTTCCTTCTATACTCCGAACTCTCTTCATAATCTTCAAGGTGAAAACCTTTTGTACAAAGAACACTGCATCAACAACCTGCCAACCTTCTTTTCCCTTCATGTCATCTTCACTAGTTAGCATTGTTTCACACCACATCATGAATTTTTCTAGATTTCCTGCAATGATGAACTCATCTGTATACAGGTCCAAGACCAGTGTATTGGATCTATCACATAATGAATTGAAATCTTTAGTAAAATTAAAAAGCCAACATGTGTATAAACTCATTGATACTGAAATCCAAAACTAGCAGTGCATGCATTAGCCCACCAGAGAAACTCCCTCACCTTGGGAGAATCCTTTGGCAGCTAGACTAAGACTCTCATCAAGGTTAGTTCTCTCTTGTTGAGGGAATCCTTTTCTGACAACCTTATGTTGGTACTCTTTCATACTCCTATTAATTGTAATCAAGGAATCAATCAATAAGTCCATAGTTTGTTCTATAACTTTCTCTTCAAGTTAATGGACTTATGCATGTCTCAACTTTGTTATCTAACAAGTGTCAAGCTAGTGTTTTTGAAGACAACAATATTTCTTGAATTATTCAACGTGTGCTTAATCATTACAAATCTAGGAACAATCTCAACATCATGACCATGCCTGCCTTTTGCTAAACCACTAAACCATACTTTGGTTTGGAGTAGAGAGTCTTGCACCAGAAACTGAGATTAATATGGATACTTTTGGTTGACTTATCCCTTGAGGGGGTTACACAGCCTTGGGTTTTGTTGTTATGACTTATGAGTACACAAGACAAACCCTCTGTTGAGGAGGTGAGATGTGTTTGGGAAAATGTTATAAAGCTTGTGAAATCCATGACATCATTTGGAGTATAGATACTACGTCTCCTGAATTTTTGCCGAGTGCCTGGAATATGAGGCAAAATAAGCCTGGAATGTGAGCCTAAGGGTTATCCATATGACTTTGCTAATGTAACAAATATTTGAATGCATGCAACACTATTCTTGTCTTTCATTTGAAGAATGTAAATTATGATCACAAGGCAATGCTTAATCTTGATTAGGTTCATGCATTGGTGAAACAATATGGCCCAACAATTTTTATCTATATTCACAAGGTTTTTTTTTCCTTCCTTAGTGAGTTGTTTCTTTTAAAGTAGTGCAATAAAATGCAAAATAGAAACCCAAATGACTGAACCCATTCCTAGTGGTGGTTCAAAGAAACCCAAAGGTGGATCAAATGAGGGAAAGCACTGATTGGATTTCCTAGATGATTCCCATGCAAATGAAGATAGAAAGGGAAATTTGGAAAGTGTAGATGATTCGAATTGGATCCTCACCCAAAATACTTTGTAAATTTGTAATTGTTCTTTTTATTTTATTTTGTCTTTTTTGAAAAAGTTGGAATTGGAAGTGAACCATTGTGATGGTTTTCCTTCCAAAGTAGCTCATTAAAATCAAAGGTTGCACTGAGCAAGGGGAAGTCAAGGAGAACTTGAGAAGTTTGCAGGGATGAGAGCTCAAAGAGTGCAACTTTCTTGAAGATCGGTGGACGAAGGAGTTAAAGATCCTATCCACGATGGGTGAAGGCATCTCTGATCCATGGCCATATGCATTTCTTTTTGTGAGTAATAATGTATGAGTTTTCTGGGCATGCATAGCTCACCCATTGTAATGAATTTCCCATTAAAAATAAATCTGTGTTGTTTATACGTGTGGGTGCAATCTTCTTTGTGAGGTATATTGTGGTTTTGGTTTGAGTTTTATTGCTTGAAATTTCTATTCTGATTAGTAGATCCAAGCTTCATTAGCTCAATCATCTTTGAGCTATGTTTTGTCTTGTTGACTAAAGTTCCACTCACCCACAAATTGTATTCACTCCTCTAGGCATTTTATTTTGTCGCCAGATGATTTTACTAATGCTTGGGTGAATTTATAACTCTTTGGGTGTTTTTCTTAGTCCTAGGCATCTCAATTGAGAAGCTAGTCAAAGTTAATCATTGTTGTGTCATTTTTCTTTGGCTGGGCATCTTCCTTTTTCCCCCAGGTCGTTTTTTTATGATGTGTGTCTAAACTCGCCCCAAGTCTTTTTTCTTTGATGTTGAATGTATAAACTCACCCTAGGTCATTTTTTTTCCGATGCCAGATGTCTAAATTCGCCCCTAGTCATTTTTATCTCATGTCGAGTGCTTAATATCACCGTAGGATTTTTTCTCCATTTTTGAGCTACTAAATTCATACAAAGAACATGATTTTCACTATTGGTCGACTTAGTTTTCCCCTCAATATTTTTCTCCACTATTGGATGATCAAATTTGTCCACTAAACATTTCCTTCATTGTTGGTCTTAGACACAATTTGAGAACATAGTTAGTATTAGTCTAGTGACCACAAGAAATGCAAACCAAGCAGTAAACAACCTAAAGAACATTGAACAAAATACAAATTCCACAAATAATCCACATTGATGAAACAGACCAACTATAGGCTCAACGTTTTCAAATTAGATGGTATTAGAGTAGGTCCATTGGAGACCTTGAAGAAGATGCCATGGGAAAAACTTTGAACAAAGAAAAGTTGAAAGAGTTGAGAGACTTCAAGTAGATCCAAGAATAAATTCAGTATTGGATGTTGAGAACAGATGAGTTGGAGAAATAGCTTGCCCAATGCTAAGAATCCTTCACAGCCACGAGGGTAGAATTAGACAGGAGCATATTGCAACTCTTGCAGTTGGGGAAGAAATCTATTGAGCTGGATAATTGACAAGAGGAGAGGTTCACTGAGGTCATTGCTCATCTATATTAGGACTTGGCAGAAAAGGAAGAGGCCTTGAAGAAACTATAAGCAACTGCCCATGAGACCAAGCAAGCCCCTTCCATTGCCACTATCGAAGTTAGTACCATGATAGAGGCAACCATGGTAAAATCACCTTCTAAGCCCCTTTCTCAAGAAACCTTTGGTGACTTTGAGAAGCACACTAGAGGCATTGGTTCCAAGCTCATGAGGAAAATGGGTTATGATGGCCAAGGGCTAGGAAAGGAAGGCCAAAGGATTTTGATTCCAATTGTAGCTCTATGTAGGCCTAAGGATGAAGGCCTAGGATTTAGTGGACAAAAAGCCAAAATAAGTGCAGCTCAATCCACTTTCATCCAGACAAGAGGAACCGAAAAAGAAGCCATGTGCAACAAGTTACTCAAATCTACTTGTAGAATCTTGGAAGAGGGTAATAAAGAGAGTATTCCTCCATCCATACCCGCTCCAACGCTTGGGGGACCAAACAACCAAGCGACCAAGAATCATCGAAAATCGAAGAGGTGTGACATAGTTTGTTTTTGTTGCAAGAAAAGGCATCATAAGACTAGAAATTGTTGGCACTATAGACGGCTAAGCAACCCATGCAGGAACTATTGTTGGTACTGTATATTGACTAGACATTGGGAGGCCAAATGTTGGAGGCTTCATCTTGAACTCCATCCCAGGAATCAAACAACCAAGAAGAAAGCTTGGAGAGTCAAGGTCAAGGGGAAAGAGGATTTTCTTGCACTTGTATCCCAAGGAGAAATGGTTGTCCAAAATCCTACTGCAGTGGTGAATTCCATCCACATCCATGAGAAAGACAACATGGTTGTGTCAAAGGTGACCCCTATTCATCTCTTATCTTCTATCCTACAATGGAGGCACACTTTTGTGGAGATTTTATAGAGTCTACTTTTTGATTGGAGAACAAGATTGAAGGGAGTTGACCTTCCAAATGGGGAGGTGTGATCCGAATTGGATCCTCACCCAAAATACTTCGTAAATTTGTAATTTTTATTTTGTCTTTTCTGACAAAGTTGGAAGCAGAAGTGAAACCATTATCATGGTTGGCCCTCCAAAGGAAGCTCGTTAACATTGAAGGTTGTAGTGAGCAAGAGGAAGGCAAGGAGAACTTGGGAAGTTTGCAGAGACGAGATCTCAAAGAGTGCATCCTGCTTGAAGATCGATGGATGAAGGAGTTAAGGAGCCTATCCACAATGAGTGAAGGAATATTTGTGTCAGAGTTTAAGTTATTATTAGGTTTCTTTTCAATTTACTAGATAACCATAGCATATATAGGATCACTGAGAAAAACACAATCACAAGATACACAACATTTATCCTGGGAAACCCTCATGGGGGAGAAAACCCGACAAAAACTTCCTTAATATAGATAGCCAATACAATGCCAAGAGAATAAACCAAACACTATAGATAGTCCTCTCCTGATTAATGCACCTCTCTCTCTTCCTTCTTCTCCAACTTCATCTCTAAACTTGCGCTCTGGATGATCGAATGAGTGAGTGAATAAATGAGGCACTGGCCTCCTTTATGTATACAATCTAGTAGGTGCTAAAAGGAAGTGTCTTTTCACTGGTAGGGCCGATTTCTCTTCCTGGGTAGTTAGAACCACTTTAATTTATTCTAGGGGCCGACTTCTCATTTTGCATATTACAATTAGGGTTTGACTAATCCACAAAAGGGTATTTGTTCATTTACAATTCCTGACATGATCAATCCACAAAAGGGGATTGATCTAATGAATAATACATCAATGATAAATAAAACACTCTTTGCAGTTACAATATTTCAACACTCCCCCTTAACTAGAAGGATATTCTACAAAATCATCAAGAGAGAGAGAGGGCAACAACGTCAACAACATCTAGAACACTGACTAGCATATCTATAAATCATCGGAAGCTTTTCTCATCATCATTGTTCACAACATGGAGCTGGAGTAGCATCTTCATCCTCATCAGCATGAGGCTAAAGTAACATCATCATCATCTTTAGCGTGAGGCTAAAGTAACAACATCATCTTTTTTAGCATGAGGATAAAGTAATATCATCAACATATTTATCATGAGGCTAAAGTAACGTTATTTTCTTCAACATTAAGGCTGAAATAACATCATCATCATCTTTAGCAAGAATTTGAAGTGGCATCATCATCATCATCATCTTCATCAATAAGTTGAAGTGTCATCATCATCATCTGCATCAACATGGATTAGTATAACACTAATACATCATCATCATCAATAACAACAGTATCACAACATGAAGGCTGGAACAACATCAACATCAACACTAGGCTGAGAGTCTTCAGCATGAAGCTGGCATCACAACATGAAGCTAGCTACACAATATCATCAACACGAAGTTGGCATCATAGTACGAGACTGGAAACACAACATCACAACACGAGGCTGGCAACACATCATCACATCATGAGGATAACGACACATCATCACAACACAAGGCTGGCAATACATAATCACAACACATCATCACAGCATGAGGTTGGAAAAACATCATCACAACACGAGGTTGGCAACACATCATCACATCATGAGGCTAGAACATCATCAACAACATGAAGTTGGCATCACAACACAAGGCTGGCACATCATCATCAACATGAAGTTGGCATCATAGCACAAGGCTAGCACATCATCACTACTATTCCCCCTTTCGAGGGAGGTCCTTTTGGACTACACCAAGCTTATATTGAAAGTGTTCAAACTTTACACGAGATAGAGGCTTGGTTAACACATCAACAACATGTTCATCCTTACTAACATATTGGAGATTTTGTGGCTCCTCTCTGCAACATATCACGAATGAGGTGATATCAGATCTCTATTTTCTTCGACTCATCATAGAACACATCATCTCCATACAACTCTGGTTATCATATATGATCACAGTGGCTTCCATCTCCAGATCAAATAGATCTGTCAACAACATCCAAATCCATACGGCTTCACAACTAGCAGAACATGCAACAATGTATTCCTCTTCTGTTGTGCTCAGAGCAATGCTAAATTGCTCCCTACTCTGCCATGAAGTCATGGCTGACCCCAGACTGAAACAACATCCTGAAGTGCACTTTTTTTATTAAAAGCACTTCCATCTCAATATGAATCGGTGTAACCACTCAGTCTGAAGTCATGATCTCTAGTATAATAGAGACCAAAATCCAACGTACCCTTAAGGTATTTCATCATATGTTTTGGAGCAACAATGTGAACACGTCTGGGTTCTACCAGATACTGACTCAAGGAAAAACATATATCTAGCCTGGTATTCGTCAAATACATCACTGGACCAATAATTTGTCTGTACAAAGTAGCATCAACCAATTCTGACGAGGTATCTACAAGGAGCTTCAAATTCATTTCCATGGGTGTGTACATGGATTTACATTTCAACATGTCAAACCTCTTCATTTTAATTGCATACTTCCCTTGGTTAAGGAAGATCTTCTCTGTGTTCTGCCAAACTTCAAGACCTAAGAGATAATGCATTTAGGTCTTCCATCAAACTCTATAGTGAGCTTCTTCCGCAATCTGTGATGAGATTTTCTTCATCTTGTCAATAATTCATTATCTACATATAGTAGTAACATCATTGGCTCATCATTCATAACATTGAGATAAAGGTTAGAATCAACTTTACTCTTGGTAAAGACCAAGCTCGTCAGGAAACTGTCAATCCTTCCATACCAAGCTCTAGGAGCTTGCTTCATCCGTACGGATCTTCCTTCAACCAACATACATGAGTCTTTCTATCTTCAATCTTCAAATCAAATTTTCTCATTACATTGTACCCATCTAGTACACCTTCTCAATTGCAATTCAATCTGCACAATCATGTGCTAGCACTATGCGTTATCTGCAAAACACTATCTGTCTCACTGCTTGAGAGTATGTCCTCTCTGCTTTCTACAATTTTTCCTTCTGGAATTGGGACTATGCACCTGCAGCTGCTCTGAGGCTAAGAATGATTGCTTCATCCTCACTGTGGCTGCTGATGTCTGTGAGTAACTCCTCTTATTCTATCACGAAAATAGCTTCATCTGAAACTGAGAGTGGATCAATAACTGATACTGAAGGTAGCTCTTCTTCTTTCAAGGAGGTAACTCTATCTTTCATTGTAGTCATGTCTCCATTACCCAACTAATGTAATGCACCAATTTCCACTCAATTTAAAATATGGGGATTGCTCCCCCTGCATCTCATACTATATATGAATCATGGTTGTTCTGGTTGTCTTCATAAATATTGGAATTATTTCTTCAATTACTGAAGTAAGTGTCTCGACATAGTCTTATCCCTCTTGCTGGGAGAATCCTCTAGACACACATCAGGCTTAATACACTTGCAACATGCTTGATATTGTATAGATCAATCTTGGAAGTCAATATTGACTTCTCTTCTAGTCTCACGGAAGAATCCATATCCTAGTCTTTCTGACTAGATTCCTTCTCTGTTATTGAAACAAGGGAATCTTCCTAGGAGATTTCATATCTCCTAGAAGTTTCTGAAGCTACGATCTAGTCTTCTCATGGTATTTGTCTTCTAGTCCTAGAAGTTGTCTCTTCATCTTGATCCTTTCTAAGATCAGGCTTACTCTCGATTTCTTTTGAGTCTACAAGGACTTCATCATCTCTTACAGGGTATACTTGGTGTTGAATACCAAGTCTAAATATGGAAGACAGAGTCATGCTTCAAACGATATCTACTTCCTGTTCTAATGTTCGGTCATCTTTGGAGCCTTCTTCTCCTTTCAATCAATCTTTATATGAGATACTCTGAATCTTAAATGTTCAGTGATCTTTGGAGAAATCTGCTCCTTTCAATCAATCTTCATATGAGATACTCTGAATCTCAAAAGATAGCTTCTTCTTCATCTTCTTTGGTACATGAGTGTATATGGTCATGTACATAGTCTGCTTCATATCTCATCTAATATGTTGCCTTCTACAAATTTCACTATAGCTTCCTCAAGGTTATCACCTGTGACCTGAAACAAGGTCAACAAAACAAAAGGCAAGAATAACACTCTTTTGATAATAGTAGATAAAACAAAGACACCAATAATCATAACAGTGGCTCCTTTAGAGCTATCACTTGTGACCTGTCTGAAGAAAAGATCAAAAGTAAGAAATATAATACGAAATGATGTCAACACTCTTCTATTGTTGTGATCAAACATTCCTCCATGGTAACCTATAATCAACACAAGAAGTTTCTCCTAGAGGAGATGTTAGGTGTATTTGTTACATTAAGCATTTATCTCAATATGCTCACATGCTACCAAGTATAATACTCTTTAAGGACTACTACCTCAACTATAGTGTTTACTTGTAATGGGGTAGTTATCAACTTTTTCATGTGCAAATTTGAATATTATCAACTTAATTTATCAAACTTGGAACCTGGAGTCTTGTCCTCAAGAATGAGTTTGTTTCTTTTCTTCCAAGTCTCCTTCACTCAAGATGACAAGTGATTTCTTCAACCATTCTTTTGTACTAGGACAATATGCTATCTTTACAGAAGGTTGGGTTAGAGAATAAACTCTATGATCTCAACTTTAATCCATCTAATACCTTGACTTTAATTTTGACCAAAGGTTAGTATGATGGTCATAGCTTCAACATGCAACCAAGATCAAAATAATGTCATAACAAATAGATGCATATCAGAATAATCAAACCTGGATTGCATTATTTCTATGAATGTGTTGGATCTTGAGATCCTTCTAGATCTATGGCAAGAGATCCCTTCTCCTGCAAATACCCTTTAAAGCTTAACAATTTAAACATATGTGAGTACATACCTCTGATAGCATTTGCAGGTAGTGGCACCATCTGGTAGCAACAGTAATAATTACCAACTCTTAAGAACTTCAAGGGTGACTGCAAATGGTACTGTAGTTGATACTTCAATTGATACTACAACTGCAATTGATGCTGCAACTGATTCTGAAACTTCAACTACAACTTAGGGTTTTATGAGGAAACCTTAATTTTCAAACTTCAAATTTTGAAATTCTGAACTAGGGGCTAGATGCACTGAGTTGAGGCGAGTAAGCTGGTACAGTCAGATTTAAGAAAATCCAAAATTTTCTCCCTCAAACTTGACCAACAGATTTCTGGACTAGTGCTTCTAGTTTTCTGCTACTTCTAGTTTTCTAGTACTTTTGGTTTTGTGGTACTTCTAGTACCGGTGAAAACTAGGGTTTCACTTTCCAGGAATTCTATCCACTAAAAAGGTGCACTGAAGGTGCCAAAGAGTTCTTTGGGCTAGGGCACACTTTTATAAATGACTTTTGGGTTGAAATTCCTCTTCAATAAAAAGCCTTAATTTTCTTGTACGACAATAGTGACATTTTTCTTTTTCTTGTGAAAGATGCTCTCTTCAGCTTAGCTTTGATACCATGTTAGAGTTTAAGCTATTATTAGGTTTCTTTTCAATTTACTAGATAACCATAGCATAGATAGGATCACTGAGAAAAACACAATCACAAGATACACAACATTTATCCTGGGAAATCCTCATGGTGGAGAAAACCTAGAAAAAACTTCCTTAATATAGATAGCCAATACAATGCCAAGAGAATAAACCAAACACTACAGAAAGTCTTATCCCAATTAATGTGCCTCTCTCTCTTCCTTCTTCTCCAACTACAGCTCCAAACTTATGCTCTAGATGATCGAATGAGGAGTGAACAAATGAGGCGTTGGCCTCCTTTATTTATACAATCTGGCAGGTGTTGAAAGGAAGTGTCTTTTCACTAGCAGGGCCAACTTCTCTTCCTGTGTAGTTAGAACCACTTTAATTTATTCTGGGGATCGACTTCTCATTTTCCATATTACAATTAGGATTTGACCAATCCGCAAAAGGGGATTTGGTCATTTACAATGCTCGACATGATCAATCAACAAAAGGGGATTGATCTAATGATTAATACATCAATAATAAATAGAATACTCTTTGCAATTACAATATTTCAACACTCTGAGTCATGGTCATATACATCTCTTTTTGTGATTAGCAATGTATGATTTTTTTGGGCATGCATAGCTCACCCATTATAATGAATTTCCCGAGAAAAAATAAATATGTGTTGTTTATACATGTAGGTGCAATTTGCTTTGTGAGGTATATTGTGGTTTTGGTTTGAGTTTTATTGCTTGAAACTTTTTTTCTAGTTAATAGATCCAAGCTTCATTAGCTCAATCCTCTCTGAGTTGTGTTTTGTCTTGTTGACTGAGGTTCCACTCACCCAAAAATTGTATTCACTCCTTTGGGAGTTTTATTTTGTTGCCGTGCAAATTTACTTATGCTTGGAAAATTTCTAACTCTCTGGGTGTTTTTCTTATTGTTAGGCAGCTCAATTGAGAAGTCAATTGAAGTTAATCATTGTTGGGTCATTTTTATTTAGCTCGGCATCTTCCTTTTTCCCCCTGATCGCTTTTTTCTGATGTTGAGTGTCTAAACTCACCCTTGATCTTTTTTCTTTGGTGTTGAATGCATAAAATCACCCCAAGTCGTGTTTTTGTGATGTCAGATGTCTAAATTCACCCCTAGTCATTTTTATCTCATGACGAGTGCTTAAAATCTCCCTGGGCATTTTTATCCATTGTTGAGCTACTAAATTCATACAAAGAACATTTTCTTCACTGTTGGTCAACTTAATTTTCCCCCTCGACATTTTTCTCCACTGTTGAATGATTAAATCCATCCATTCAAGATTTCCTTCATTGCTGGTCTTGGACACAATTTGGGAACTTAATGTTGGTCTAGCGACCACAAGCAATGCAAACCAAGCAGTAAACTCAAAGAACATAGAACAAAATATAAATTCTCCAAAGAATCCGCGTTGATGAAATAGACAGGCCATAGGCCCACCATTTACAAATCAATAGAGGTATATGTGCATGTTAAGCCCAATCTAGGAGGATTATTCATAGACATTGCAATGCGAATTTTTGTCCTTTCTGTTAGATTTTCTCAAAGAATGGTAAACATATTCTGCACTCTAAAAGAATTGCTATAGGAAACTAATTATCAAAAAACTTAAAGCTACTAAAAAGTGCACTTTGAGGTATATGTGCATGTTAAGCTCATGCTAGGAGAAATATTCACATAGATTGTGGTATGAGTTTTTGTCCCTTTTGTTATTTTTTCTCAAAGCATGGTTGATCTGGATTATTTTCGGCACGAAATGAGTGCGGAGATATAATAAATAAATGCACAGAGATATTGTAGATATTCAATAATATAACAGAAATGTATCAGAGATGCAACCATAAACACACATATACAGTAATACACAATTTCTATTAATCAAAGAAATGTACAAAGACTGTAAAAATACAGAGTGAAAGACTCGCTAGTATGGTGGCAGCTTATCTCTGAGAAGAGATATGACAGCTACTCGCACTCGCAAGAAGATGATTACAATGAGGCTCTGAAGGCCCTTTTACAATAAATGGGAATGCCAAAAGTCCTAGACATCCAAAAACCTAATGCTAGGAGATGAAGTGCCAAAATTCATGTGGGCCCCGTTTGGGTAAGTGAGTACATCAACTTCTCGGGGTCGTAACTTTTCAATACGATCTTCGTTTTAGGCGTGTGATAGCTCATTGAAAAGGTATAGTTGAGGAGATTCATTTTGGGGG
>JASDQU010356478.1:0-11961 GCA_032191745.1 Picea mariana | reverse complement strand
CTGATATGTAGTGTGTTAGCACCTTGTAAATCCGTTCGACTGTCAAAAAAGTCAACAGGGGTAATTGTTTCAACCAACTTTAGAGCTGAGCCACTAGCCTACTCAACTCAGAGAGGATCTCTCGTGTCACTGGGTATTTCTTTGATAATCGGTGGCTAGATACACAAGAAATGCATACTATGGAAGGAAACAAAACTCTAGACTTCTAACTCTCCAATTTAAAAGAAGAACTATGAATGAAATTTCAAATACACAAGAAATACATACTATGGAAGGAAACAAAACTCATATCACTGCCAATTAGAATATTTTCATAGATAGTTCAAAAACAGCTTTTGTATTATATATTTAGTTCAACTCCATTGTACAAAAAACTTTCCTTCTACGAGGGAAGGACCCTCTTTCCCTCATACCTTCTATATCTTTGGGATGATATATATGTATAGAGGTTTACATTGGAATTCAAAACGATTAAACTTCCTTATAATCCTAAAGATAGAAATCGGTTACAAAAAGAAGTAATGTGTAACGACAATTCTCCTTCTTTACAGGGATCATTACAAAACAAGTCCGACATGACTGAAGCTTTTTTTTTTTGCACGCCACATGTCCAAAATTTGTTGGAACGTACTCAATTTTACCTGAGAGTTTTATTCTAACTTGGTGATTTCCTCCTTTAGAGTATCCAACCAGACTGGTAGATTTTCCCCAATGCTTTGTACAACTTCATTTTTGGTTCCAATTTTCCGTCGTTTGCTCCGTTTCTTTTTCACGATGTGCCTGTTGATGATCAGATCCCTCATAATAGGATTTAGTCTGACCTATAATTCTGGTTTTTTCATAGGTTCAGTGTGAAACTTTTTCGCTAATATCCGTGCAACCGACATTTTTTTCTTACTCGTTGATAAACTTACTTTGTTATTCGAAAACCCTGTTACACTGGATATTGTTTGGTTGGCTCCATCCATGTCTTTCAATTTTTTGGATACCAAGGCATTCCTTAACTTCAGATAAATCTGAAAAATGATCTAGTTGGAGACTGCTTTACTTAAGAATGGAACAATGATTCCTTGGAGCAGAATAACGCCACCCATACTTGAAGATTGGTAGTTATTGAGTTTCAATCATGACTCACTGACAGGATTAATGGCCAGTACGTTGATTTACCATGCTTGGCCAATCCATTTCGATGTGATTAGCCTTCGAGTTCATTATCTGGTGGCATTCAGCAGACATTGCACGGACATGAAGTACCCGAACGAGTGTCATGCAACGATTTGACAAGCTGCCAACTTCTCTTACACGAATCTTTGATCTGATGTTTTAGAACATGTGACATCGGGGCTTTGGGAAAACAGTTTTAGGCAGACTGCTTTTCACCCCGATGTACCTCTGAGAGCGCCACATGTCCATCAATGATACCGCGGTGGTTTTCCCCATCCCACCTACGATTGGTTAAGTCCTACGTTGTTTCGTCACCCAATATGGGCCTTCACCGTTGATCTGGGCCTCCCCAAGATCTACGGTCCATTTAAGTCTGACCACGTTCCTGCTAATTTAACCATGTCCACCAAATGGGTTCTGGCATGCCATCTTAACTCCTCTCTAAATTTATCCAGTGTTTTGTCAGGTCTCTTCTGGGAAATTGTTATGGTGACAACATAGGCTCCTATTGGGGATGATATCCTCCCAATGAGGTAGAAAAGAACTCGTACACCTAGTGCCTCATCCATTGGGTTGCTCCCAAAACATGTGTGTGTACTCCACTCCGACCTATTACCAGTGTCTACCGAAAACCAAATTCTCCACACTGCTCTTAATTGGATGTTGAACATTGAATATACTGTTGAAAACTAACTGTACACAATACTAGAAATCTAGCTGAAAAATGCTCGACCAACAAGCTTATTCGCACACTCCTACCTACCCTAAAATTCTAAAATGAATATTCAATCAAGTGATGCTAAAGTGCCAATGCAACCAATCAAGCAATTGGCTTCTTGATTTTTCTCCGATCACATCTTTTTTAAGTAGGCATACGAATGTAAAAGGTGGAAGCTAAAAACACAAGTTGAATCCAAAACCTGAACTCATGAATGAAGCAAACTCCTCCTTCATTAAAGACTGCCATAGGATGGCTACAGGATCTTGAAAACCATGAAAAAACATTTCTTCTTGATGAGCAAAAACAAAAAGATAAGCCTCTTTCATAGGTTTTTGTTGCTCTGACTCTACTTCTTTAGTTCAGATAATATTTTGAAATGACATGAAAACCATAGGTTTGTCTACTTTCCCATGCGCCTTAAAAACATTCATACATTCTTGAACATCTTCAAATGTGACCACCATATTGTGTGCATAAAGGCTATCTTTCTGTTCATCAAGCAATTTTGGTTTGGTTTCATTCAACTTCTAGAAATTTGCTTGAGGAATGTCATTCTGTCTTTCAAATGCCTGAATGGAAATAAGCTCCCATTCATAATATTCTTGTAAAAGTGGAAAGCTAATATCATGAACTATTTCACATTCTAGAATTCCCGTGGATGCATTTTCAAGACCATGACTTTCAAATGAGTCAAATAAAACCACTACCTCTTCATTATCTTTCTATATTTCTGATTGGAAAGTGGCATACATTGTTTTGTTGCTTTCCTAAAACTCCATGTCACTTGTTTGTTCACTGCTTGAAATATCCATAGATGTAGTTTCAGAATCCTTATCCATGTCTATGCCATTTAAAAACTGAACCACCACGTCATTCTCAGGGGAAGAAAGACAACTTTGAAAAACTTTGTTATGCTGGAAATATTTTTGAATATTCATATTAGTTTCAGGTGAAGGGAAATGCCCTCGGACAACATTCTCTCGAGTACTTTCTCCTTCTTTTTCAGGATGACAGCTGAGCATAGGCTGCAAATATGAGCTGACATAACCTTTCATGTGCTCATCCCTATGGTTATCACCATTTTTAAGTCTACTTCTCTCTTTGCTCTTATGTATGGAGGGTTCATGACGTGAGACATTACAAATATTCTGCTTCAACAATTTGAAAGAGGAAAAACATAGTGGTAAGGTTGTCTCACCTGATTTGATACCTTCCTCATTTTTACTGTGGGCATATTTCTGAACTTGCTCATCTTCAGTTTTGTCCTCAACAGATGGTTGCATTTCAGAACTGACAACACAAGTAATAGGGTATTCAACCACATGAGAAGAGTGTGGTGATATCTTGTCAATATTTTCCATTGGTTTAGTGTGATCTTGCATTAGCACAAATTCATTTGCCTTGGTGATGATCTTAGAGTTCTCCTTCAACAACTTAAATGCAACAAAACATAAAGGCAAAGAATCTCCTTCAGCTGATCTGATAATTTTTCCTCTGTAACTGTGATATGCAGGTTGATTTATCTCACTATAAAAAAGAACATCTTCGATATCATAATCATCTTCATATTTGTCATATATAGGCAAATTGCTGACATCATCTAACAAGAAAAGACTAGGAATATCAACTTGTTCTTCGACAAACTGATTTGTACACTCATCTTCTTGTCTGTCTATAAATGAATACATAAAATAATCAGACCCTTGCTTAACTTGGGTTGGATCAAATACTGAATTAACACCTCCTCTTTCAACAAGTGGAATGCAATTCTCTGCAAAATCATTGGCATTGGGAAATTCAAGAGGACCTATGATATTGTCAATTTTATGCTCAAGGTCCCAATCAACTATTTTATGTTCATATTCATCTTATAACTCTTCATCTCGAGTCTATTCACATGCTTGAATATTGTGTTGAATGTCTTGAGAATCATCAAACATTTGTTGTGATGACTTAGGTCTTCTTTCCATTAGGAGGAAAGACAGATCTGGATGAAGAGTAGTTGTATAATGGAGCATGGCAGCAACTTCAAAGGGTTGAATTTCTTCAGAAAAACTATAATAGATGTTGAAAAACCTTATACTAAATATAGAAATAGCTTCATTGTTGTGTCTTTCCAAGGCATAGAACTCAGTAAGTTGTAGATCTAAAGATTTCTTCTTGCCCCAAAACTTAAAAAAAACTTTCTTCAACTCCTCCCATGAGTTGATTGTCTCTGGATGCAAATGTTTAAACCAGTCTTTGGTGTCCCCTTTCAAGGATTGAGAGAAGGCTCTCATACACACATCATCATGGTCAATCTCAAATAAATCTATAAAATCCTCAAACCCTTGAATGTGATTTTTAGCTGAGATGACATTATATTCCCCATCAAACACAGGTATATACTCATAGTGATTTGGGGGAAAATCATGGAGGACTTGGGGTAGCTTTAAGGGTATGTATCTGTGTTGGGCCTTGAGGGACATTGGATCAAGTATAGGGGAAGGAACATTGGCCTTGGCTTCATGGGGCTCATCCACTTGGTCATGGTCATCACATCACCCAGATGAAATATTTTTATCAAAATTAGTGATATAGTGAGGGTATGCATGTGAAACATCAAGAGGAGAATATATAATTGCAAGTTTTTCATGATCTTCATTAAAATGCAATAGGTACAGAAAAATTTGTTTGGCATTTTCAAGGAAGGAATAGAGGCAACTTATAACAAATAGTAAAATGCTTTGGAAGAGGTCCCATTTTGAGTACTTGTTTTCCTCCATGATACCTTTCCACTCCCCTATCAAGGGATCTCATATTCCAGTGAAGTCTCTACATGGCGCTTGAAGAATTGAGAGTGGAGTCACCAATAATGTCTTGGAAACTGGATTCTGCATTAAGAGTGGAGTCGCCTTTTAAAATTCAGGATTCTTCTACCAGTGGAATCACCTTCAAACAGATTTTTGATGTGTGGAGTTGCCAGAGAAGGAATACAGCCAATATGTGTTTAAGTGTCCACTGCTCTCAGACCTTAGAACTCAACCATGTCGTTCCTTCCCAGGGAAAATTTTCAATTTTGTCCTTGGCAACAGTGCCAAAATTTTAGCACCCTATAAATCCATTCGGTTGTCAAAACAGACGACAGGGGTAACTATTTCAACCATCTTTAGAGATGAGGCACTAGCCTGCTCAACTCAGAGAGGGCTCTCTCGTGTCACTAGGTATTTCTTTGATAATCAGTGGCTAGATTTGGTTTGTTTGTCATGGGTTTGCTGAGAGAACATAGATAGCATCTGGGCTATGGAGTCGAATATGAATAATGAATCTACAAATTATGAGAACTCTCAAGAGGAAAAGGCTAAATGAGGCACTGAGTCTAAGTCTAAACTGAAAATTTTGCATGGAAACAGAGGAAAGGGGAAAACATATAACCGTATCAGAGCATATTTAAATGAATTCTGGCCTAGTTAAGAAGAAAACCACATGAATTTAAATTGCTAAGTATAGAGCATCATCGAATGAATTCCAGACTTCTAACTCTCCAAATTAAAAGAGGAACTATGAATGAAATTTCAGATACACAAGAAATACATAATATGGAAGGAAACAGAACTCATACCACTGCCAATTAGAATCTTTTCATAGATAGTTCAAAAACAACTTCTGCATTATATATTTAGTTCAACTCCATTGTACAAAAAAATTTCCTCCTATGAGGGCAGGACCCTCTTTCCCTCATACCTTCTATATCTTTGGGATGATATATATATAGAGGTTTACATTGGAATTCAAAACGATTAAACTTCCTTATAATCCTAAAGATAGAAATCGGTTACAAAAAGAAGTAATGTGTAACAAAAATTCTCCTTCTTTACAGGCATCATTACAAAATAGGTCTGACATGACTGAAGCTTTTTTTTTGCATGCCACATGTCCAAAATTCATTGGAATGTACTCAATTTTACCTCAGAGTTTTATTCTAACTTGGTGATTTCCTCCCTTAGAGTATCCAATCGGACTAGTAGATTTTCCCCAACGCTTTCGACAGCTTCAGTTTTGGTTCCAATTTTTCGTCATTTGCTCTGTTTCTTTTTCATGATGTGCCTATTGATGATTAGATCCCTCATAATAGGATTTAGTCTGACCTCTAATTCTAGTTCTGTCGCAAGTTCAGTGTGAAACTTTGTCGCTAATATCCGTGCAATCAGCCTTTATTTCTTACTCGTTGATAAACTTGCTTTGTTATTCAAAAACCCTGTTACATTGGATATTGTTTGGTTGGCTCCATCCATGTCTTTCAATTTTGTGGATACGAAGGCATTCGTTAACTTCAAAGAAATCAGAAAAATGATCTAGTTGGAGACTATTTTACTTAAGAATGAAACGATGATTTCCTGGAGAAGAATACCACCCATACTTGAAGATTGGTAGTTATTGAGTTTCAATCATGACTCACTGACATGATTAATGACAAGTACGTTAATTTACCATGTTTGGCCAATCCATTTCGACATGATTAACCTTTGACTTTGTTATCTGGTGGTGTTCAGCAGACATCACACGGACATGAAGTACCCAAACGAGTTTCATGCAGTGATTTGACCAGCCGCCAACTTCTCATGCATGAATCTTTGATCTAACATTTTAGAACACATGACATTGGGGCTTTGGGAAAACAGTTTTAGGAAGATCGATTTTCTCCCTGATGCACGTCTGAGGGCCCCATGCATCCACGAATGATACCATGATGGCTTTCCTTGACCTTCCTACGATCAATTAAGTCACGCGTTGTTTCATCACCCAATATGGGCCATCACCGTTGATCTGGGCCTCCCCAAGATCTACGGTCTGTTTAATTCTGACCGCGTTCCTACAAATTTAACCCTGTCTGCCAAATGGGTTCTGGCCTGCCAGCTTAACCCCTCTCTAAATTTATCCAACGTTCTGTCAGGTCTCTTCTGGGAAATCATTATGGTGACAACATAGTGAATGTGCATCTCGATGTGCTTAGTCTGCTGCCTCTGAATTGGATCTCTGCAGAACTTCAGAGTGCTCTGGTTGTCACACCATATGACGATTGGTTGATGTAACTGAAAGTCCAACTCGGTGAGAAAATTTTGTAGCCACATATCCTGAATGGTTATGTTAACTACCCCTATGTACTCTATCTCAGATGAAGATAGAGAAATATCATCCTACTTCTTTCTCAACCAACAGATAGGTCTGGAACCAAGACTGGGTGAGTAACCAAATGTGGACTTGTGATCAATAATATCATTGACCCAGTTAGAATTAGTGAACCTGATGAGGTCCAATGTAGATTCTATTGAATAGTGAATCCCAAAGGTGATGGTGCCCTGTATGTATCTAAGGATATGCTTTGCATCCTTGCGATGTAGCTCATGCGACTCCTTCACGAACCTGGAGACTACTCCAACTGCATAGGAGAGGTATGGTATGGAGTATGTGAGATACAAAAATCTCCCCACTAGATGTATGTACAGTGTGCAGTCAACCAGTGCAGTGTCTCTACCATCCTCAAGTCTGAATCCTAATAGGAAAGGAATCGAAGCAGACTTGGAGTCTGTCATGTGAAATCTCTCAAGGAGATCTGGTGCATACTTGACTTGAGACAGTTTGATGCTTGATGCATCCTGATTAATATTGAGTCCAAGGAAGAAATGTAGAGAACCCATTTCTGTCATCAAGAACCTGTCATGTAGAATCATCTTGACTGCAACAATCGCTGAATTCGATGAACCAGTGATCCAAAAATTATCAACATACAGAACTAGGAGTAGAAGTGAATCAGTCGTCGTGAGCATGTAAACATTCAAGTCTGACTTACAACATAAAAATTTATGTGACAATAGATAGGATTCCATCTTATCATACCATGCCCTCATAGCCTGCTTGAGGCCATAAAGAGACTTCTTCAGTTGACAGACCAAATATGAATCCTACATAAATCCCTGGGGCTACTCCATATACATCTCCTAAGAGAGATCATCATGAAGAAATGCATTCTTCATGTCCATTTGATGGACTTCCCATCCCTTTTTTACCACAATGTCAAGTGATAAATGTATGGAATCCATCTTCGATGCTGGAGCGAAGGTCTCATCATAGTCAATGCCATGCACCTGCTGAAAGACTTTGGAAACTAGCATTGATTTGTATCTGTTAACATGTCCATCCGCTATGCTCTTAGTCCTATAGACTCATCTGCACCTGAACAGTTTCCCTCCTAAAGGAAGGGGAACCAGATCCCAAGTTTGGTTCTCGAGGAGGGAGTTATACTCCTCCTGCATGGCGGATTCCCAAAAGGGATTTCCAGTAGCCTCGCCATAAGACTGTGGATATGAAGACTGAACCAAGAAAATATGCATGGGTGACATCAGTTCAGTGTTAGTGAGTGCAAGAGGAGGCTCCTCGAAATCAGATCGATTCCTCCTAGTATCATTTGGATCCCCAACAATATCCCTTGCATCGTGAAGAGTAGTCTTGGCCCACTTGGACTTCTTCTCTAGCTCTGCATCTGCATCTCAATTCATTGAATCTGCATATGACTGTATTGAATTTGTATCTGGATCATATGAATCCTTTGAATCAGAAATATCATCTGAAGAAGAGTCAACATGTGCATGCTCATCATCTCTGACAAGTGGAAGAACAAAAATGTATGCATGTGGCTGCTGAGGTACATGCGAGATACTTTCCTCGAATTAGACACTTCACTCAATGATGAGTCGGTATGAGGAAAGATCAATGAGTCTGTATCCCTTCAAACCGTTGGGGTATCCAAAAAATATACACTCTTTTCTCTTTGGATCAAGTGTGTTCCTCTTCTCAGAGGGAATCTTGCCCCATGCACATGAACCGAAAATACGAAAGTGGGTCACTTCCAGTTTGAGGCTACTCCAAACCTTGTAGGGAGTCTTATCCTCGACAGATCTATGGAGAGATATGTTTTGAATTTAGGTTGAAAAATTAAGTGCTTCAGCCCATAATATTTGTGGAAGTGACTTTGCATGTATCATGCAAGATGTCATCTCTTTTAGAGATCTATTTTTCCACTCAAAAACTTTGTTTTGTTGTGGAGTATAGGGAACCATGTGATGCAATTGAATCCCTATATCATGACACAGATTTTGTATCTCATGGTTAACATACTCCCCCCTGTTATATGTTCGAAGGACTTTGATTTTGTTTCCTGATTGTGTCTCAACAAGGGCATTGATTTTATTTCCTAACTTTCTCTCAACAAGATAGGGTAGCTGACTAGTCATATTAACTAGCATCAAATAAGTGTTTTGGGTACAACAATGATATCTTCTTCAGTGAGTATTCAAATTAAGTGAGAATAGTTTCATTGGACATTGGACAATCTTTAGTATTTCTGGTGCAAGTTTCATAATCCAATATCATATATTGTGCTCTTGGCACGCTTTACAAGTACGCTCTCCAGGAAGGGACAAAAATCAGCAAAGTGTGGGGAAGTTACCATAACTTCCACTTGGTACATCCAATTTTAATCAGACCTATGGAATTGTAGAGAGGACATATTAGAGAACTATAGAACAAACGTTCAGACCCAGAAGGGCCAAAATTTTAGAGATACACCAGAAGGAAGGTCAGCCAAGAGGACAAACTCCAAATTAATGTTTTCAAAGGTACGTAACTTACAATTGGCATAATTATTTTTGGAATATTTGTTTCAGGTGATTTGAAATTTGTGATAAATATAGAATATAGGAGTATTATTTGTATTACTCCATATGGGTCCCAAAAAGGTGACAACACCTATTAAACCTCCAGAAGTCTCATCTATGATTTAAGAAGAAAATAAGGACATACATAACAGGTTGTCCAAATTGGAGGAACAAATTAAGAATGTGAGTGAAAAGTCTAATAATTGGGTAAACTCACAAAGACAAATTCAAGTAATGGAAGGGAAGATGGATGGCATGGAAAACAATATGGAGGGTATTAAAAACAATATGGATGATATGGAAAATAAGATGGAAGAAAATAAGAATGACATAAAAAGAGAAATACAAAATTCCATGAAGGAAATGCAAAATATGTCTTCCTTGATATTTCAAGCTATAGATGAAAGATTCCCTAAAGGAGACATCAAAATGGAATGGACTCATGAAAATAAAGGTAGTACTCATGTTGAACAAACTGCCAATAATAATCCATTTAGTGAATCTAACTCTAATAGTGGATTTAATTCTGGTGGGGGTCCTAAATTAAACTTTCCCAAAATTGAATTAAAGAAGTTTGATGATACAGAGGTATTTACTTGGGTGAACCAAATAGAGAAATATTTTGAACTACATAAAATTAAAGATGATAAGAAAAGGAGTCACATAACAACCTTTAACTTTGAGATAAAACCATATCAATGGTATCAATGGATAGTGAAAAGGCAGCCCACTTTATATCACTACACTTGGGGTTTATTTACAAGAGACTTAGAAGAACAATATGGGAATGTTTGGGAACAAGACTACTTCATTCAATCGAAAAGAATCAAGCAGTTAGGTGATATTGAAGAATATAATTCAAAATTCCTAGAACTAACCACAAGGGTGGATAACCTAAGTGATGAACACTTGATGGAATCTTACATGGGTGGATTAAAAGAAGACATTAAACATGAAATTTTCTTAAGACAACCTACAAGTATTATGGAAGCTATGCAAAATGCCCATCATATTCATGCCAAAAATAATTCTATACACAAGTATAGCATTAGAGGCAAAGATCATTTTGGGGGTCATAAGACAACCATATCTCAACCAACAAGGTTGACACCTCATCAAATGGATGAAAGAAGAGAAAAATGACTATGTTTCAATTGTGACAACAAGTACAGTAAAGGGAATAAATGTGGTGAGAAGAAATTATTCTACATAGACTGTGAAGAGGAAGAAGGTAGTGTATGTTGAGCCTCTAAATTGACATCCCCACTACCCTATTATACTCATCATCTGCACCTTTTTGGCTTACCTAAGCTTGGATAAATGACAAAGAACACTACCATTAGCCATTGATGAGGTCATAAGGTAAAGTATAATTAATTCATGCATTTTTGTGGTTTATTGAGCTAGGAGACTAAATGTTTCATGTACTAATGTTTAATTTTCCATGTATAACCTTTGACCTCTAGATGAGTCCAGCCTTTATGTACCAGCTCAGGCATCCGGTACTTATGCACCAAATTGCCATTGTCTGAATCCGGTACCAAGTGCACCTTCCATTCAGATACAATACCGAATCTCACTTGTCGCGATCTGGTACCAACGGCCGTAGACTATCGCGATCCAGTACCAACCACTTGTGCACTATTCGGATCAGGTACCATTTACCGAATCTCACCTGTCACAATTTGGTACCAATATAGGAAGAAAAATATACCAAGTTGAGCTCCAGATCGTACTAAAGATAATTGTTGGAAGTTTGTTGAATCATTAAAGCTATAGCAAGGTTATGATAAGCTTGTTTGTCTATTTCTTCATCCTCGTACACTTCATGTCGTGAGGATGAAGCTTAAAATATGTAACCAAATATATAAATTTGACAATTGACTGATTTGCTAAAGATTTCACCTCCTTGTGTTTCACGACTAAGATTGTTTAAATAGTCATGGCAAGGATGGTGGAGGTAGTAGAGATTTAGTATAATCCAGCATGTGAAACAGCGTTACATATTTTAGAACACATTCTGAGTTGAAGTTTAATAGAAGGATGTCATTTATTTCTAGGTATTGATCATTTATGATGAATGTGAGTTGAGTTGTTAGCATAGTTTAATTCTATGTTTTGAAATTTAAGTAAGAGGAATGTGTAGATTGAAAGAAAGCTTATTGTAGACTCCAGTCACTGACCTATTGAAGCAGCAAGGGCCCACCGCCCAACAAAGGTCAGCATCCTTATAGATTAGTGTTAGTAGTTGATTTCAATAGTATAGATGTTAGATTAGCTAAATCTTAATTCTTTCAGATGATAGCAGTATAGTTTAGACTAGGATTTTGATTATACGATCATTTGGAGATCTTTACTTATTATGTTTTGCATATGTTCTAT
>JASDQU010356477.1:0-12092 GCA_032191745.1 Picea mariana | reverse complement strand
TGGGTTGATAATTTATGTATCACTTGATTGTTTGAATCAATTAAGCAATTATAGTGACCAACAATATGGTCAAGAAAAATCATGAATGATATTAAGATCAGGTTTTAAAATAACGCTACATGAAGTTCCCACAACACTTTTCGCAGGAAAAACGATGGTGCTACATGAACACCTGTAGAAACCGATTTTGCAGAGGATTGCACATAATTGAAATTTTGTGATGGAAATAGCAGATGATGAGGGTAATATTTTGTGGAACCTAATGACATAATATTATATCCTTTTTTAAAGTTGATTTACAACCTCTTTTGGTGGATGACAAAACATGTCCGTCAACTATTATTGTCAAGTGTTGGAAACAGGTGGATCAAAAAGGATCAAATGGATGACAGAGGATCAGACAAATCTCGTGAAATATGTAGCGTACCAACCAATTGTATTCAAGTCAATAACAATACCTATCTCTATGAAAATTGTTGCCTATATTAAAGGATATTAGTTGTAACTGTTTCCATTTATATGTATCACTAGATATAGGAAAAATTCTCCCTCAGGGCCTGTAGGAGTTAGTTCTGAGATATCCCTAGATATCAGATTGATCTTAAATGTATGGAATTGATGTAAAAACTCTATATATTTGATAAATTAAAGGAAGAAGAGGTTGAATCCATGTTTTTGGCTTGATATTGCATATCTAAATAATGGTTTGATCTATCTTTCCTATGTAAAGATTTCAATTGCTAATGAAATTGATGGTTAGTTTGTAATCCTTCTATGTTTATCATCTTCATGTTTTTTTCTGAAACACTTTGTTGATGTTATACGAGCTTATGAAAAATGATTTTTGTGCTGAGAAGGTTTCTTTAAAATGTTTTTAGTAATGTTTTCCACATTGGTGTTTTTCTCCTTAAATCTTATTTAGAATGAATTCTAGAGAAAGGTTTATTCCTCTGCTGCATAAAGACATTAAAGACAAGTTTTTTTATTGGTGTATTTATCAGTTTTTGTTTCTTCCCTACTCCCAATCACATCACTCAAATATTAAATCTCCAGCCATTAGGTTTTTTTACCTGACTTGTTGCACCTAGGTAGTGATCTTAATAGATCAAATCATTATTCCCTTTCAAATAAAGCAAGGATTTATCCATCTTAAAACCCCTATTGAACATTTTGAAACAAGGTGTGCTAGGCTTAACTCAATAGTAGTATTGAGTTGACTTCTAGTGCTAACATATTTTCATGCCATTGTCGATGAGTGAAATGATGAGATTTTCCCCAGGTAGAATGACAAAAGTTCATAGATCTAGTTGTAGATGGTGAAACTATAACTAGGCACAAGTTGAATGCAATATCTTTTCACCTGGTGACTCCACATAAGACACTTTGGCTCCAAAGAGAAAGGGGACTAGAACCCATCTAGAATATTGAGATGTGCTTGTTGTTTCATACCCTAAGAATATCCTAAAAAACATTAGTTTCTGAGAAGCTGTTTCTTTTACCTCCTTCTGAAGAATCCACCTCAGGGAAAGAGGAATTTGTTGAACCTAAATTGTTTTACACACCTTATCCTGATAGTAGATATAAATATGAGTAAAACCTTGAATTCCTTGAAGGAGCATAGTACATTCCCTTAGAAAAGATCCCAATCCTTGAAGAAATTCAAGAAGATAAACCCAATCTTATCTTTCAAGTTAATATCCTTGCTGCTGAAAAACTTGCTGAAGAAATTCTCCAGTCTTATCCAAAAATTCAATTAGTAAACATCCCTAAGCCCTCATCACCTTAGTCACCACATATAAATCAACGTTTAGGTGGTCAAACAATGGTTGGTGCAGCACCGCCCAATCCAATGGATGCTATTAGGGTTGCAAGATATGCACCTTTAGTATTTCCAAATAATCTCCATCCTCTCCCAGGAAATGATTACATAAAGTACCTTCCAAGTTTTGACAATAAAGGGGAAACAACTATAGAGGAACATTTAACTACTTTTTATTCCTTTGCTGACAATTTTCAAGTGGATTATGATGATGTATGGATGAGGCTTTTTGTTCAAAGTTTAGATGGAGAAGTGAGGAAGTGGTTCAAGAACCTAAGAGCTAACTCTATTACTACCATCACGGACCTTGATGCTACCTTCTTGAGAAAGTGGGGAGACAAGAAAGATGATTTGTATTACATGACAAAATTCAACAATCTTCGAAGAAAGAATGGTGAGTCTATCTATGAATTCTCTTAGAGATTTAATCAGATGTACCAAAAGATACCAAATGATATCAGGCTAGCTGAAAGGTTAGCAAAGGTCACTTATTTTAATGCCTTTGATGTGGATTTGTGTTTGCTACTAAGGGAAATAAGATCAACCACTCTGGCTGATATGCAAGATTCAACTCTTGAAGTTGAATCCAACATTCTAGCATTAGAACAACTCAAGAAGAGATCATATAAGGGAAAGAGAAAGGAATAATATAAGTCTTCTTCATCAAATACCAAAAATCAAAATATTTCCTTGGAGGAGATGGAAAGAAAAATGGAGGAAAAGTCATATGAGCTGTCTAAAATCAGGTTGGAAAAACATAAACGGAATACACCTAAGGAAGGAAATTGAAATACAAATAAATATAGAATACCTTATTACCCTCAGATCATGTAGAGAGATAAGGGGAAAAATGTTGATCAGAAAATCCAGACACCCCTGCAGAACAATTATATTGAAGAAAATCAAGAAGCTGAAGAGGTAGATGAAGATTTAGATATTCATCTATTCGGAGATGAGATTGCTCTCAATCACCTAACACATAATGAATATGAAGATTCATTGAATGCATGGGCTGGGAAAAGTATATATAATATGATTTGTAACACAGATCAACAGGGGTACAATCTTAGATCCAAACAAGTTCGTGCTAAATCTGCTCCTCAAAAATACTTTGCTCCTCAAAAAGAAAAATCTACTCCTCAAAAAGATAAACCTATTTCCCCAACAGTACAAACAGGGAGAAAAAATCATGAAGGAAAGAAAGTACAACCAGCTATGAAAGTATTAGCCCCGGAAGCAGACAAGTTTTCATCTCCTTTCAGTTTAGAACATGAGATAAGTAAGATCAAAATTCCTAATATTTTTTCTGAACTGGTTAAAACTAATTCTTATAGGAGTCATATTTTGAAATGGTTACAACCTTCTTCTATCATAGATCCTGTTTTTGATGTGATTAATCTCCAATATGAAAAACCCACTATTTTCTTAGGACCAATTTTAGAAGAGAGGGATGAATCCACTCCCCCTTTTTATGTCTCATTAAACATTCATGACACAATACTTCATAACTGCCTATTAGACTTTGGAGCCTCCCATAATCTTATGCCAAAGGTTGTCATGGAAGAATTGGTGTTAGAAATCACCAAAACATACCATGATCTCTTTTCTTTTGATTCCAAAAAATTCAAATTCTTGGGGTTTATCAAAGACCTTGATGTTTCATTATCTCAAATCCCACCCAAAAGTTTAGTCATGGATATAGTTGTAGATGATATCCCTCCTAGGTTTGGTATGCTGCTATCCAGATCTTGGTGTAAGAAGCTTGAGGGATCACTTCAAATGGATCTCTCTTATGCCACTATACCTATTTTTGGAGGAGAATTTAGAAGACTCTATCGTGAAGCTCAATTGGCATATATTATCAGTGACAATGATCATTCTATAAATCATCCTATATATGCAGTTGATGTGGACTTTGGATCCTCTACATTTCATATTGATAATGATGTCCAATAGTCTTTTCCTTTGAAAAAAATAGCTGTTGCTCCACAGTCTGTTGAGAATCAAAATATTCTATGGGAATTATACTTTGATGGAGCCTCATCCAGAGAAGGCACAGGGGAAGGTGTAGTGCTGATTTCTCCTGAAAATGAATTCATTACCCTGTCTTACAAGTTATAATTCAATACAACAAATAACATTGCAGAGTAGGAGGCATTGTTGTTGGGTCTCAGGGCAACTGAATAAATGAAAATTCATCATTTGAAGGTGCATGGGGATTCTGAACTCATTGTAAGACAGGTTAGAGATGCATACTAGACAAAGAACATTCAATTAAAATACTACATAAATGAGGTATGGGAAATCATTGAAGCCTTCTTTATGTCTTTCAACATTGTATAAATTCCAAGAAATCAGAATGAGTAGGTTCATTCACTAGCTGTGGCAGCAAGTACTTTTAAACCTCCTTTTACCCCAAAGATGAAATATGAAGTAGAGGTTAGGCACATGCCCTCTATTCCAGACAATGTCAAGCATTGGAGAGTATTTGAGGAAGATTATGAAATAAAAAGGTTCATTGAAGCTATAGATGATTTTTCTTCAATTCATATTGATCAAGATGAGGATTTATATGAGGATAATAAGAATTTAAATTTTCATAATATGATTGTTGGGCATAAGATCTTGCAATTTCCCATTAATAATATCCCAAAAGGTTTGGTACCTCTTGAAAGGATTTTTTATCATAATGATGTTCTTGTGAAGCTCTCTGATCCAGAAAAAGAAGCAGAGGTGAGTGATTTCAATATTGGGACTGCTGCAAATCCCAAGCATGTTAAATTATCAAAAAACCTGTCAGCAAAATACTGAGCTAAATATGAAGAACTGTTGAAGGATTTCATTGATATTTTTTCATGGAAATATGAAGATATTAGTACCTTTGATGAAACTATCATTCAACACAAGATACCTTTGGAAGAGAATGTAAAACATTTCAAGAAGAAATTAAGGCAGATTAATCCTCTTTTGTTACCTATTATGGAGAAGCAAGTCAAGAAATTTTTTGATGCTAAGATAATTGTACCCTTGAGGTATTGTGATTGGATAGAAAATATGGTGCCAGCTAGAAAAACGAATGGTGAAATCATAATCTGTGTCAATTTCAGGAATTTGAACAGGTGTTCCCAAAAAGACAACCATCCATTGCCCAAAATGGAACATATATTGCATAGGGTGGTAGGATATAGCAAGATGTCTATGATTGATGGTTTCTCTGGATACAATAAGGTAGTTTTTCATCTAGATGATATGGATAAGAATTCTTTTACAACACATTGGGGTACTTTTATGTACGTCAGAATGCCTTTTGGTTTGATGAATGTTGGGGCCACTTTTCAACGAGCCATGGATATCCCCTTTGTGGGAGAGAAGGATAAATTTGTTGTCATCTATTTGGATGACATTACTATATTATCTAACTCTAATGAGGAGCATCTATGCCATTTGAGACAGGCATTTCTGAAGTGCATAAGGTATGGTATTTCTTTAAATCCAAAAAAGTCTAATTTTTCTTTAGAAGAAGGGAAATTGCCAGGTCATATTGTATGTGTTGATGGAGTTAAAATTGATCCTACTAGAGTGATAGCCATTCAAAATCTTTATATCCCTAGAACTAAGAAAGAAATCTAGTCTTTCCTTGGGAAAATGATTTTTCTTAGAAGGTTTATTCCCAACTTTGTTGAATTGGTCAAACACATAACTGGCATGTTGAAGAAAGGCAATCAGATCAAATGGAGAACCGAATCTAAATATTATTTCCAGTCTATTAAGAAGGCTATTTCAGATGCCTCTGTTTTGATTAGCCCATATTTTGAAAAATAGTTCTTGATTTTTTCCTTTGCATCTCAAGATACTTTAGCAGTTGCCCTTTTACAGAGAAATTCTGAGGGTTTTGAACATCCCATTTCCTTTTTTAGCAAGGCACTTTGTGATGCTGAGTTAAAATACGATATCATGGAGAAACATGATTTTGATTTGGTCAAAGCACTAAAATATTTTTGAGTTTATGTGCTACATTCCAAAATCACTGCATATGTACCATATAGTGCTATCAAAGACATCTTGACTCAGCCAGACAATGATGGAAAGATAAGTAAATGGATGACCAAGCTACTTGAGTATGACATGGAGATCAAGCCTACCAATCTAGTCAAAGGACAAGGGTTAGCTAAGATATTAGTTGATTCCAATTACATAGCTATGGGGGTTGATTACATTTGTAAAAATTCAGGAAATTTACAACCTCAAACCAACAGTTCTCAAGTCAATTGTTGGCCCTTGACCAAGTTTTGGGGAGTTTCTTGGTCATGTTGACCTATTTTGGGACTTTTACAGCTTGTCGAAGGAGGAGCACAAGACGAAGCGGAGATCATGGGATATCAGACCACTTTTGGATCCTTTTTGGGTTTTTGGGAATATGTAACGGAAATGGGATGTCGGCCCATGGGTTTACCCATGTTTAGGCCTATTTTGTATGTATAAATAGAAGGATAGGCAATGTAAGAAGTAGTCGAATAGTATATCTATGGGATGTAGGCTAAGTGTCAAGGGTTGGATCTGCGTGATCATGGATTTATTCATTCTGTGTAAGACTTGCAGAGTTGAGTGCAATTCCTTGTGTGAGACTATATACGGCTTAGTGTTGTAGCACAAGGAAGAAGGATCTAGTGAGCTACGTAGATATTCTCTCCTGTGCAGAGTGAGGGTTTTGATGGCTTTGTGCTTGTAACTGATTGACTGAAGACAATAAAGAAGAAGAGTCGGTGGACATAGCCCCAAGGTGGGGGTGAACCATGTAAACATTATGTTGTCTTGCTTTATGCTTGTCTTAATGTGTTTATGTCTTCTTTTGCTAAGTTCTTTGAGATGATTGGATAGATATGATTATGCTTAGTGTTAATGATATGTGAAAATATTAGATCTGATCCATATGAATGTGCTTAGTGCTTGATCTGCTAGATCTGACCTATCTATTGATTTTAAGTGCTTAAGAACGTTATAACAGTGTGAATGTTGTGAAGCCCTATTTTATCAACGAAGTGATTAATGATTAGATATTGTAGAACTAACGATGCTAAGTGATTTATTAAGTAGTACAATCACAAATTTGTGTTCCAGCTAAGGTTGTAGACACCTGAGTCTTACAACCACCCCCGCCTCTACCTCGGGTGAGACTTCATATGCCTCACAGGTGTTGTCGAAAGGGTCAGTCGTTAGGGATTTGTTGGTGCGTTGTTGTAGCGTTGAACCCTGGGTCTGACCCTGTGCCAACATCAATGAAAAGATTGTTGAATTAGAATGGTACAAATATATTCTTTATTTTCTATAGAATTTCCAAGCTCCTCCAGGAATGGATAAGTCTAAAGTAAGATCCCTAAAACTCAAAGTTGTAAAGTATTGTGTGAATAATCAAATTTTTTTTTGGAGGGACCCTTCTCAATTTTTATTGAGGTGTCTTGATGAAGAAGAAGCAAAGAGAGTCATGTCAGAATTTCATGAAGGAGTGTGTGGGAAACATCACTTCTGGAAGTCCACTGCATATAAGATACTTAGGGCTGGGTACTATTTTCCTAGTCTATTTTCTGATGTCTTGATGCAAGAGCATCGTCAACAAGCACATTGATTCGGATTATATGAGTAGAATGAAATGAATACAGATTATTAACAGGTGCTTAACACAAGATAAAAGAGATACAATAAAACTGGTTTTCTATTCAATAATGAAATAAGATGAAACTATAAAATGCAGCAGAAACAAGCTTGTTGGAATGATGGCAGCTTATCTTTGAGAAGAGATGTGACAGCTGCACGCATTCACAAGAAGAAGATCACAATGAGGATCTGAAGGATTTTTTACAATAAACAAGAATTCCCAAAACCTTAGACATCCAAAAACCTAACCCTATGAGATGAAGCGCCAAAAGTCATGTGGGCCTCGTTTGGGTAAGTTAGTACATCAACTTCTTGGGGTCGTAACTTTTGCATACAATCTCCGTTTTAGGCATGTGATAGCCTGTTGGAAAGGTATCATCGAGGAGATTCATTTTGGGGGCTCAATTATGCCTTCATCTATCATCGAGGAACTTGATCCTGAAAAACCTTAATTTAGGCCCTCAAAATGGCCCCGTAAGTTAAAACTACTAAAAATAGTAAATTGCCAAAATTGTTAGAAAATTGTTTTGAGCCAGTTGGAAAAGGTGGGTGACCACCGATATACATATGGATCAAAAATACCTCCTTAGGAAGAAATGGTATCCATTGCATTGAGGTCCCCCATTAGATGAGGAAATTTTTGCTGAATTTGGCCCCGGGTGAGCCACTTGCCTTGGTGCAGGAGCTACCATGCTTTGACGACTCGATAAAGATGGATCCTTTGTTGTCGAGTGCCCTTGATCCATGTGTCCACAAAATGATCATTGGATGGCTATTGTATGCAGTTAGGGTTGAGCTCTATTGGTGTCAGTTGTTATGCTACTTTTAAGGAGTCCAATAATGGTGGGAAATAAGGGTGAAGGAGATCCACATTGAGCATTGGGTGCAGACCAAGGAAGGGAGGAATGTTGAGCTCAAAAGAATTGTCCCCCATTTCCTTGGTGATAGTGTATGTCCCATAACAGAGTGGGTGAAGCTTCCGATGGGGTCCTATAAGGCGTTATTTTTTCAAGTGCAACCAAACTTTGTCGCCCACCTGAAACTTATGTGGCACCCGATGTTGATCATGGCATTGTTTGTACTTGTCATTGGACTTCTGTAGGATATGTTGAACCTGTTGGAGGATGTGCTGGATCCACTCAATGAACCAGGTGGCTTTGTCAACTTCAGTTGGAGCAGGAGATGAGTCGGTCAAGGTGACTGCCAGGGGAAGTGCAGCATCTATGGGACCCAATGGTTGGAATCCCAACCCCACTTGAAAGGGGATATGACCGGTTGAGATATGCAGGGCTCGGTTGTAGCTATGCTAGACATAGGGAAGGATCTCATCCCATGTGCAAGGGTGCTTTGAATTATACATGTGAAGGATATGCACAATAATTCGATTTACAACCTCGGTTTGGCCATCTGTCTAGGGGTGGAAGGCCATGGGTTTGGTGAGCTTGGTGTCGAGTAGTGACTAGAGGCTTGACCAGAATGTGATGAGAAATCGAATATCCTGATCTGAGACAATGGTTTGTGGGATTCCAAAATGTACCCAGACTTGTTCAAATAAGAGCTTGGTAGTGGCCTCTATTGTGATGCTCTTCTTGCAGGCAACCATAATCGCCATCTTAGAAAAGTGATCAACAACCACAAAAACACAGTCATTTCTCCGCTTGGTGGACTGGAGGCCCGACATGTAGTCCATTGATATGGATTCCCATGGTCTGTCAGGAGTAGGAAGAGGGGTGTACATGCCCTGTTTCTTAGTGGTCGGTTTGGCAATAGCGCAGGCAGTGCAGGACCTCCTGTCGAAGTTTTAGCAGGTAGAAATCTTTCTGTAGCATCACCACTGTCTTTTTGACACCGAAGTGTCCTGCCACATGACTGTAGTGGGCTTCCCAGATCAGCTTCACTCTCTCACTTGATGGAACACAGATATGGCCCAGATGACACAACAACCCATCCTGAAGATGGAAATTATTGACAACTACGTTTTCACCCAACATTTGGTAGGTGGTGGCGAAGTCAGGGTCTGTCTCATAGAGTTGGGTCCATCCATATGTCTCATGGATGTAAGAGTCTAGCACCGTGGTGAGTGTCGCGACTGGTGGTCTGCTGAGGCAATTAGTGACGTGAATGGTGCTTCCTATTTTATACTTGATGTTAAGGTGGAATTGCTGCAAGTATGTGGACCACTTTTGATGGTGGTCATTCTGCAATTTTCCCTATGTCTGCATGAACTGTAGTGGCTTATGATTAGTGTGGATGACTGTCTCCTTCCCAAGAATGTAATGTCTTCACTGGCGGTAGGCTTGTACAATGGAGTACATTTCCTTGTCATAATTAGGGTACTTACAGATAGTATCTGACAGTGTCTCACTATGATAGGCCATGGGGTGGCCGTGCTGAGTGAGAATGGCACCCACAACATAGTCTGAAGCATCTGTCTCAATTCCAAAGGGATGTTGTAGGTCTGGTAGTGAAAGTATTGAGGCTGAGCACAAGCACTGCTTCAAATCATCAAACGCTTGTTGCTGGGACTGGCCCCACGCAAATTTTGCCTTACCACCACCCCTGTTTATTTGGCTGAGGGCCCATGCAATATGGGAGAATCCCAACATGAACCTGTGGTAGAAATTGGCAAGGCCCAAGAAACTCCGAAGCTCAGTGAGTGTTGTTGGGGCTGGCCAATCATGGATGAATTGGATCTTGGCTAGATCCACATGTACGCCATGTTGATCAATGATGTATCTCAGGTAATGGACCTTGTCCATGCAGAAGGATCATTTTTCCAAGTTGGTGTATAGCTTGTGCTACCGCAGGGTGTGCAAAACCTTCTGAATATGCTGTTCGACCCAAGTCTTGTTGTAAATTAGAATGTCATCCAGATACACCACTACAAAAGTATTGGTGAATGGTCACATGATATCATCCATCATCCTCATAAAAGTGGTCGGAGCATTTGTCAAACCAAAGGGCATGACCAACCATTCAAAAAGGCCTTCCTTTGACTTGAAGGTGGTCTTCGATACATCTGTCTGTTCTATTGGGACCTGGTGGTAGCCAGACTTCAGATCAATATTATTGAAGTATTTGGCCTATGTGAGTTGATGAAGGAGGTCGTCGATTCGGGGAATCGAGTACCAGTTTCTGACTGTGATTTTATTCAGAGCCTGGTAATCAATACAAAGTCGTTAGGTTCCATGTTTCTTTTGTACCGACACGATTGGGCTCCTGCAAGGTGATGAGTTGGGATGGATGTTCCTCTTGTGGAGCAGTTCTTGGATTTGTCGCTTGATCTCCTCATTCTCTAACAAAGAACGATGATAGACTGGCCCATTGGGAAGAGGTGCGTCGGGGGTCAGATCGATGGGGTGCTTGACTTGGCAGTGCAAAGGTACTCCTGTAGGTGAGGAGAATATATCTGAGTATTCTTCCACGACCTTATCCACTTGCTTCTGCTGTGTGGATAGGTTGACCTCAGAGACCCTGGATGTGGCTGTGATCTTTCTCTTATTCTGAGAGAAAATCATGAAGAAGACAAACTTCCCCATCTGATAGATGACCTTCCTGCATTACTTAGCAGAGATCAGGGAAATAGCACTAGGTGGAACTGCCTCAGGTATCCTGTACAATTTCCTGTTCAAAGTAATAATAACACTACGAGGCCTAGACTCATATACAACATGACGTTTTCATAAATACGGTTGGCCCAAAAGAACATCAAAAAATTTGAGAGGAGCAACATCACATAATACCTCATCTTTGAAGGGCTTGATTCCATACGACAGTCGGTACTGTTCGCTGACGTGGAGATCGCTTCCTTGGTGGAGCCATCCAATGGTGTAGGGTTGTGGGTGCAGCATTGTTGGCAGGGCAAGCCGCTTGACGAACTCTAGAGAGATGAAGTTCTTCTGGATACTACTATCAATGATGAAGTGCAACAAGGTGCCTTTTACCCACATCTGTGAATGGAAGAGGCGCTCTCCTTCTTATGTCTCGTCTGGTTCACCAGGATGGAGCTTGGTGGTAGCAACGGTGGCACTGGGTTCCAAATCAATGATCCATCTTCCCCTTTCTTTTTCTAGCTCAGATTCATATTCCGCATCTGATTTGGAGGCTTCCACTTCGGCCACCAATGACTGCTTTGAGCGACAGTCAGCAGTGCTATGCCAAGGGCTCTTATGGAAGTCGCACCACTTCCCGGTATCTTTCTTTGTCTTTCCGGTGTCCTTATTTGCTTACGGCTTGGACTGGTTGTCCTGATATTGTCCATATTTGCTCTGTCCTTTTTTTTGTGGATTGGGGCTGCCCTTTCTCGAATTTTGTTGTGAGGGGTTCCCAGGCCCAAATTTCCGCGTCTTTTGTTTAAGCTTCTGCTCGATTTTGATGGCATATCGGTAGGCTGCGCCCAAGGATGAGATGTATAGAAATTCCATTTCAGTATAGATGTATTTATGCAGAGCACCACAATACTTGAGCACTATATGTCACTCTGAATCTTTGATACCCAGCTTGGTGCACAAGGTATGGAAGATATTTGTGAAATTGGGCACTGCTTGGTCTCTTTCTTGCCGCAGTGTGGTCCATTTGGTATACAGGTCATCATAACTTCTGACAGGGTAGTATTGTTCCT
>JASDQU010356474.1:0-11933 GCA_032191745.1 Picea mariana | reverse complement strand
CCTTGGAGATTTCTTTAGGCCATACAATCTCTTCTTCAACTTGCATACCAAATTCTCTTTCCCTTTGACCTCATACCCCTGTGGTTGTTGCATATAAATATCTTCCTCCAAATCCCCATGGAGAAAATTTGTTTTTACATCTAATTGTTCAAGATGCAAATCTTCTACTGCCACAAGACTTAAAATAGTCCTAATTGAAGTCATTTTAACAACAGGAGAAAATATTTCATCAAAATATATACCTTTCTTTTGTGCAAACCCCTTTACAACAAGTCTAGCCTTGTATTGTTTTTTTCCTCCATCTTCTTCCTTCAACTTGTAAACCAATTTATTCTGCAATTCTCTTTTTCCTCCAGTCAATTGAACCAAGTCCCAAGTCTGGTTATTTACCAGGGAATCCATTTCCTCTTTCATTCCTTTCTCCCACTTCTTTTTGGTATCTACCTGCATTGCTTCTTCATAACATTCGGGTTAACCAGAATCAATCAACAATAAATAATACAATGAAGGAGAGTGTCGTTCAAGGAGTCTACTTAACCTGGTAGATCTTTTAATAACACTTGCAGGAGTTTGAGTTACATGTTGATCCTGTTGTTGTACATTATGATTTTTTGGTACCTTTGGAATTTATTTTTCAGTGATCTCATCAAGCACTGTGTATTATGGTTTTTCTTTTTCTTGTCCATGCCTCCTCTGGAATTATACCATCCAAAGAGCTTGAAGGTCCTCTATTTATTAAGTAAACAACGATATCTATAGAATTTGCCCAGAATTGTAAGGGTAAACCAGCATGTAATCTCATACTCCTTGCACGCTCCATGATTGTCATGTTCATCCTTTCTGACACACCATTTTCTTGTGGTGTTCCTGGAATTGTCTTCTCTCTACGAATCCCATGGTATGAACAATAATCATCAAACTCCTTGTTGTAATATTCACCCCCATTGTCTGATCTAAGACACTTCAACATTTTTCCTGTCTCATTCTCAACCAAAGCTTTCCATTTCTTAAAAGTATCAAGAACATCAGATTTTTTTCAAATGCAATAAACCCAAGTTTTTCTAACCTTTCACTCTTCTTTTCTTTTCCGACTCTAAGAAAGTTGACTCTCTTTTTCTTTCCATAAACACAATGCTCACAAAAATCCAAATTAATTTGTTTAAGATCTAGCAACAAATTTCTTTTGTGAAGTATCTGCATCCCCTTCTCACTCATGTGTCCAAGCCTATGATTCCATAGTGTTGTATCCACTCCTCTAGAAGCTAAAGAGATAGAAGAGTTAGTATTACCAGTACATAAATACAATGTACCTACCTTCTCTCCTTTTGTTATCACCAATGATCCTTTGGTGACCTTCCACACCTTATCTATAAATATGGATATACAACCTTCACTTGCCAACTTCCCTGTTGAAATTAGATTTTTCCTTAGATCTAGAACATGTCTTACCTCTTTCAACAACCATTGGTTTCCATTGCTTTGCTTTATTTTTACCTTTCCCATTCTAACAATTTTGCATGGTGCATCATCACCGAAATAAACCTGTCCAAAACCACCTTGAACATAATCTAAAAAATGTTTCTTGTGGGGTGTGGCATGAAATGAAGCCCTTGAATCTACTACCAAAGAATCAGAAATATTATCTACAGAAAGAATCAAATCACATTGTAACACATCACCTGTTACATTTGCTTCTTGATTTTTCTCTTGTTGTCCATCTCTTTGTTTCTTTGGAGCTCTTCAATCTTTCTTCAGATGTCCTTTCTTCCCACAATTCCAACACTCTATCTTTCCAAATATGGATTTGGATCTACCCTTCCTAGAATTCCCACAGTTCCCTGAGCCCTTTCCTCTATCCCTTTGTCTTCCCATGTTCTCCATGTTTAACACATTACTTGATGTCTCACCTGTTCTTTTCCGTCGCATTTCCTCACTAAGGATAACACCAACAACATCATCAAATTTTAAAGTGTTTGAACCAAAGACAGAGTTACTTACAGCCATGAACAAGTCTTTCCAGCTTTCTGGCAATGAGCAAAAGATTAGAAGAGCCCTAACCTCATAATCAAAGTCCACTTTTGTAGAACTTATTTGATTAGTAACCGTATTAAATTCATTTAAATAATCTGCAACAGACCCACCTTCTGACATATTCATATTAAATAATCTCTTCATTAGAAATACCTTATTGGATGTCGAGGATTTTTTATACAGTTTAGCCAATGCATCCACCAACTCCTTCGTTGTCTTTTCTTTCGAAATATTGAAATCCATCGACGCTGCTAGGCTCATTCATATCGTTCCTAGTGCCTTTTTTCCAGGAACCTCCCATTCTGCATCCTTAATGGTCGTCAGCTTATTTTCTATTCCACGCAATGGTAGAAATAGATCCTTCTAATATAAATAATCTTCCATCTGCATCTTTCATAAGTGGTAGTTTTGGCCGTTAAATTTCTCAACCCTAAACTTTCCATCTTCCACCATTGCTCCCACTCGAACCAATAACCCTCTTTTTCTGCGGGTTACCTTTTTTTTCTGATACCAGTTGTTAGAAAAATAGGATCGTGGAGAAATAAATAAAACAAATGCAAAAATAAAACACAGAAGATACACAATACAATAGAGACACATATATACGTGGTTCACCCAGTGTGGGCTACGTCCACCAGAGAAATTGGCAAGTCCTTCATTTATTATTATCCAGCAAAATGAAGGGATACAACCTACAACAAACCTGTTGTAACTTCCTCTTCTTTCTCTCCCAGACTCCTCTCTCATAATATAATATTCACAATGATACATAGCCTTAATACATTTCCCTCATAAAAGAGGGTTGCCTTCTAGGGAAAAAACCATAGCATAACTTCTACCGTCAGATCTACGACCTTATAGTGAATGGTACAAATTTACAATGAAATTACAATATACATTTAAAAGGTAATTTTTCCTTTGGGGGCTTCACCCCCGAACCCCCCTATGCACTCCCCCATGTGCAAGAGTGTACATTCTTCTTGGGTGTAAATTCTTCAAGGGGTGTAAACACGAATGAAAACAAAGACCTTTGAATCAGGAAGATAATCAGACTCCACAACCAAAATTTTGGTGATATAGCTCTCTAATATACGTCTGGGGTCCAACAATAGGAATCGAACCAATATCTTAGGTTACTAACTAAGGAGGCTCAAGCATGCCCTTAGTCGTACAACCCGACTACCCAAGTACTAGAGAGTGGTCACCCTTAGTGTTATTCTTGTTGTCCTAGAGCAACAAGATGGTCAAATTGCTTATGTAAGGTTGGTTTCAGGTATACCTAGGGCAATTTCTATATACCCAAAGGTACATGGAAGTGAGATTCTATCTACAAGTACTATCTAATGCGGTACTACTCAAATGGGTGCCAACAAGGGTTACATGAGTTTCCAATGAGGTGAATCAATGTTTTTCCAGCCACACGAAACTATGTGTATTTCCCGCGTTTATTCTTCCCCAACCACAATTTTACCCTTTGAACAATAGATCATGTGTAATTAAAAGACGCTAGAACATGTTTCTATTTTTTTTTTAAATGAACTTGCTAACCATGGAAAAAGCTCTTAGAGTCATTAGAAATAACTTCTGCAAAAATCCTAACTTCCACAAGCAATATATCATAAAAAATAATGATTCAAAATCTGAAAAATTTCCCACATGTACTTCACTATGTCAACTCAGGATTCTAAAAATTTTAGAGTCTGAAACTTTACAGCAAAAAATTACAGTGAAAGTAACAAGATAATTGATTTCAGGATTAGTTACAAACCTTGTCTTCCATGGATTATATCTCTGAAAGTATAGCAATCAAGACCTTGAAATTTTTCCCACGTGTACTATGACATGTCATCTCAATCTTCACAAAATTTCACTCTCTGAAACCTCCAAGGAAAAAAAATTATCGTGAAAATCCCAAGATGACTCTTTTAAAATTGAATTTAGGATGAGTCAAAAACCATATCTTCCATAGGCTATATATCCGAAAGTATAATGACCCAAACCTCAAATTTTTAACATAGGTACTTTGATATGTCTCCTAAGTAACCTAAAAAATTTGTTGTCTGAAGCATCCCAAAAAAAAAAATTATACTGAAAATTCCAAGATGGCTCACTTAAAGTAGCAAAACCCTAAGATCGATGCTCTGATACCAAATGTTATGATCCAATGCCTTAAAAATGATAAAAAATCAATGAATACAATCCACTTCGAGGGGTAAACCCCCTTGTACAATATATCCAATTTAGAAGACAAAATGAGATGATATGAGATGATCCTAAGACTAGGTCTCTTTGGTATATATGTAGGATACAAAGGGTACAATTATAATGAAAGGGTACAATGAAGGGTTCTGGCCTACATACAAATATAACAGTAGAAATTTAATAATTTAATATATAGGGCTTAATAAGGGATTTTATACTTAACATGGGGCTTTGTCAAGGGCTTAACATGGAGGGGCCAACCCACTCTTTGGTGCACAGGTGGTCTCCAACACTAGAGCACTTTGGTTCCTTGTTATATTTTGAGGTTAAAAGTGCACTTTATGATGACTATACACCTCCTTATCATATAGCACTCCATTTCTTGCACCCATATGGAGGAATTTATCATGGATCAAGGATATCGGATAGTGGTTGTTACACACATGTGGAGGTTGTTGGTTTTTTTTATGACTTGGCACTTGATCTATGGTATCTATTCTATGATCGTCAATATCCTATCTTGAGATCCACTTCATCTACCTTGATATGTAGGTGGTTACTACCCTTTGGAGTCACACGTGCAACTTGGAGAGTTTTATTTACACATCTATTGAGGTTGATGTGAGCATTTATGGTTCATTTCTTGAGCACTCCTCTTCTTGAGGCATCTATTTCAATGATCACGTTGGGTATGTTCATTTGAGGAGGCCTATTGCATATATTTCCATGTCATTTGTTGAATATCTCCACTTGAGGAGATTCATTGCACACTTCTACGTGCACATTGATGAGGATGTTACATTGCACATGTTATTATGCTTCATTTATTGAGGGCATCCACATTTATGGATCATCTACTTGGTATTCCACCACTACTTCTACCTTGGGATGGTGATACATTGCCACATAGAGATATATTGGTTCATCATTTATCATACTTCATGGGGTAACTTGGTCTAGAGGTCCACATGTGTGATGGAGTTGGTTTTTTAGCACATATCTTGAAGAATTGGATCAATTTGATTTGTTCACGTGTCATGCTACTCTTATTCTCTTGATCCATGGTTTCACATGTGGGACACATCATCTTGGAGGGCACACATGTGGATACACATGAACTTGATGTTGGGTATGTGTTATATTCTTTGCACGAAATCCCCCCGTGCGGGGGTTTGGGGGCAGTGCCCTTGAGAAAAAAAAATTGCCTCAGGAAATGTGTCGCATTTTTAGGCGATTTTTCGACACATGGTTTTTGCCAATGGTTTTCTATTTTTGGTTAAGGGATTAGGGTTTTTGATTAATCCGGGTCATTGGGTTAGGGTTTTGGATGTCGTTGGCTCCTATATGTATATTGTATTGTAAACAATGTAACACAATGGATGAATATAGAATATGTTGGTTTTCCCGGTTTGGGTTTCCAGGGGAAAAATCTCTGTGTAATGTTTGTATTTTCCATTGCATATTTTCTATTCTTTTTACTGAAAATATGTTTGCAATAAATATTGTACAAGGTTAAAATCTACACTTGATCTTTTTGGAGCCTAGACATGGTAAATCCCTCAACAAAGGAGGCAGTCAACTACTTAGCTCTATTTTGTGGATGTGGTTGTAACTCACTCCATATTTTATCATTGTTTGACTTGTCTATTGGAGTTAGTTATATGAGAGCTTCATTATATTATTTTCCTAGAATATGTTATTGGAACCTCTTGGAGGAAATTGTGGATCTCAACAAATTTCTTGCTACTTTTAGTAAGCAAGTTGTTGGAGAGGATTATTATATTGTTATTCCTTGGAGGTATTGATGGATCTTGGAAAGAAAATCACATTTTATTTTAAAAGGGGTATGGAACTTAAATTTGTTAAGGGTTTTATCTCTCCATTTGTAATTGGGAATTTGGTGAGTGAAAGAGCGCCCAAGTTATGGAATAAAGGGTGTCTTATTTTGTCTAAGTTATTATAGATTATATGTACAGCTTTATATCCATTTTATATTAAGCATGCTTTGTACTTCTCAACTTTATCTTGTGCATTCAAATTCTTCTTAAACACCCATTTTCTACCAATGGATTTTGTTCTAGGTGTCAACTCAACTAGATCCTAGGCCTCATTCTTATCTAAGGTGGTTATTTCTTAAACCATAGCCATCTTCCAGAGTTTACTATCTGCTAAATCCATTGCCTCCCTAACATTTATATGATCATCATTAGTAATAGATAAAGCAAAAATAGCATGAAAATTAGGTGGAGTATACCTATAGTTTCCTTCTTTCCCAAATTGATCTCCTCAAAACTAGGGTATGAGGTTCATATTCTTCTTATTCATCTTCTTATGTTGTGTCAAATTATTCATTCATCCTTCAACTCAAACTCTATTATCTCTAGGGTTTTTTTCCCTCCGTGGGAATTCTTCTTTGGGAACATCTTTAACCTCTCTAAAAACAACATCTCAATTGTAAACAATGTTCCTCGTTATTGGGTTCCAAAGTTTGTAACATGTATACCATCCTTGTAACCAATAAAGACGCATTTTTCATATTTATTGTCCAACCTACTCCTATTTTCCATTCAAATAAATGTTGGGTATGTGTTATATTCTTCGCACGACTAGCTCTAGTGTTTGCTAAGTTGGGTTGGGCATGCAAGGGGGAGATAGCCCCTTTGCACAGGGATTCCGAGGCAACGCCCCCGAGAAATTTTTTATTTCCTCAGGAAACATGTCACATTTTTGCCTCGTTTTTCATGTCACCTCGATTTTCATGTCCATTGTTGGGCGGTTTTTCGGCACATGGTTTTTGTTGATGGTTTTCTATTTTCAGTTAAGGAATTACAGTTGTTGACTAATCCAGGTCATTGGTGCAATATTCCAGATATAAAAAGTATGCATAACAAAAATAAAATGCTATAAATGGCAGATAAACAACAATATAACCATAACAACACCACAATAACACCAAAATGATATCAGAATAACACCAAAAAGAGCACTTCGATTACTGAGAGAAATGTTCACTTGCCTCTTCGAGGGGGCAACCTCCAGCAAAGTAGAGCTCTATTACAATAATATCCAAGACAACAGTTCTCATACCCTCGACTCTTATTTATACTAAATATGTCTATCAAAAGAACCATCTAGAGGAAGATCCTTCTAGAAGTGGAAGCTTCTATTAGGTCTTATTACATTCGACTTATTCTTCCTTATTGCTAGGCCTTATTAATATTGACCTTTATTACATCAAAAATATATTATTCTACCTACGTGAGGGGTTAGGTCCCTAACAATTGGGTTAGGGTTTTGGATGCCGCTAGCTCCTATATGTATATTATATTGTAAACAATGTATCACTATTAATGAATATAGAATATGTTGGTTTTCCCGGTTTGGGTTTCCAGGGGAAAAATCTCTATGTAATGTGTGTATTTTCCATTGTATTTTTTATGTTCTTTTATTGAAAATATGTTTTCTTTAAAATATTTTACAAGGTTAAAATCTACAATAAATACATAAGCATCATAACCAAAAAATCTAAGATGTTTACAAGAGGGTTTCTTACCAATCCATGCCTCATGTGAAGTTTTGTCAACCAATGTCGATGAGGGTGATTGATTTAACAAGTAACATGCAATATCCACTGCCTATATTGAGAATTATTGTTCTAACTTGGCACAATTGAGCATGATCCGTGTCTTTTCCATCAACACTACAAGGAAAACACCTTGTAACAGGGGTTTTTATTGTTACAAGATTTGAAAAAAAAAACAAAAAAACCTTTATTACAACCTCCGTTATTCGAACTAGAGGTTTTAACACATGTTCCATATAACTAAAAAAAATTGGGTGGGCGTAGGTTGTAGTGGAGGTTTTTTTATCAGTGCTTGTATTGGTAAAACACGTTGGTGTGTTTTTAAGTAACATGCATTAGTGCACACACAAAAGTCAAAAGCATTGATGCTCTTAAAACTATTACACGTTGGTTTTGTATTTTATGTTATATGAAGCGTCGGTGCTTTTCCTGTTAATGTACACACCGGTCCGTATTTTTTTTGTGTGCAGCGGCGTTGCTCATATAAATTTTACGCACAAGGTCATTCTTTTTGTTTTATGACATGTTGGTGTTCCTATAATTCGTATGCGCTAGGGCCTATACTATCATGTGCACTGAAGGATAGTGAAATTTTGAATATTTGAGGTGATATGTCATCGCCATTATTTGTTACTAATCACTCGTGTGTATATTATATTTAAAATACCGACGTGTATATTATATGTAGAACATTGGTGCACATTGTAATCATGCACATCGTAATATTTTGAAATGATAAATATAATCAATCGTGCGTGATGTTGTTTAAAGTAATAGTGTTTTTTCACAATTTTTAGCATCAGTGCGTATGACTCATGAAAATGCGTCGTTGTCTATTTTATGACATGCACTATTTAATGAGTTCAAAATAATACAGTGCACCGACATGTATATATTTTAATTAATTTTTTTTTAACAAATTTTGAATTAATCGTCTCAAAATCAATTGTTTTTTATAATAATATTTTTTTTTTATATTTTTGTTATCGCATTTTGATATAATGGTTGCATTAATGTGTTATCCAACATTTAGTGAATTACACCTTTGTTATTTGTAACAATGCAAATCTGTAATATGGAAAACAAATTGGATATCAAACCCATCAAAGAGGAAATGAATAAGCTAATTGAATTGGACCATGAGCGTAACAAAAGAGCCTTGAACCTCATAATTTTTGGTATAAAAGAACAACAAGAGGAGGATACACTAGCAATAGTAAAAGAAGAACTAAAAAATAAATCACAAATTGATACAACTTACCTCATAGAAGCAAAGAGGCTAGGAAAAATAATTGATCACAAAGATAGGTTGATTTGTGTCAAAGTAAGTTGTAATGACCATCAATATAGCATACTTAGTAAATCTCCGAGCTTAAAAGGGTTGGGAATATTTATAAATGAAGACCTCATTCTCGAAGACCAAGCTGAATTAAAGAAGGAAGGAAGTTCAAAATGTAAGAGAGGCCAGAAAAGAAGGAAAATGGGCAATAATTAGAAATTGAAAAGCCATTGTTAGGGATAGAGACCAGAAGGATAATAATAAATAGGAATTTGGGACACTCAGATCCTTTTTTGGAATTTTTGTGGCTTTCCATGCCGCAAAGGTCCTATGATAAGTTGGATCTCGAGTGATATTAATATTATTTGTCTAGTTGAAACTTGGGAGCATGAGGAGTCTAAGGTCCCTAACATGGAAGGATTTGTCTTGTGGTCGGCATGGAACAAAAAATCCCATCGTAGAGGGATAGGAGGCATAGCTTGTTATATTAGAAAGAGCATTTCTCCTCACATTCAACTTCATAATATTGACCCTCTTAATCAATACATTTGGATAGAAATTCCAGACACCAATGCTAAGAATATGTATATAGCAATTTGTTATTTTGCACCTATTAATTCTACTTTTTATAAGAAAAATAATCTAGATAAAAAATTTCCCTATAATAATTTAGAACAAGATATTTATAATTTGAAAAATGAAGGTAATATCCTCCTGCTAGGAGACTTTAATGCTAGGGCTGCAACTAAACAAGTTACTCTTTTAAGTAATGACCCCAACCATGATCCGTTATGGCTAGATGAAGACCTTGTTTTATCTAATAGCTGCAAAAGAAGCTTTGAAGACCTAATTGAGAATTTGTTTGGTACTGAGTTGGTCAAGCTCTGCATCTCTCAAGACCTAATAATTTGCAATGGAGTAATGAAGTGGCCAAACTCCAACCAGATGACTTGTATTCATGGGCTAGGTAGTGGTGTTGTAGATTATGTGATATCTGATATCCCCATTTCCAACCAAATAGAAACTTTTGACCTTTTAAATGACCATGAGCCTGACTCTGATCATAAACCTTTAACCCTAACTCTAAAATTTTCCATGCATAGGAGCACCATTGAAGAGAATTCTGATAATCAAAGAAAGCGCTCTGACAAAAGTAAAGTTGACATTTTCTTAAAGGATTTAAATAGTAAATTAAACCTCCTAAATTATAAGGACAGCATTGAAGAACTCTATCATAATTTTACAACTACCCTTTCCACTTCTATTAACATGTTCTCTTTCTAGGTGTCCTATAAAAAGAGTAATAGAACGACCAACCCTTGGTATGATAAAGAATGTAAAATTGCTAGGAAATCAATTAGGGATGCTTCTAATGAGTCCTTAAAACTCGATAAGATCAATACATACAAAACCCTAATTAAAAGGAAAAAAAGATACTATATCAATAAAAGGCAAGAGCAACTTTCACAACTATACAAGTTGGATCCTAAGAAGTTCTAGAGCCAAATTCTAAAACGCAATACTAAAGAAAATAATAGGATTCCCTTAAGGACCTGGAATTCCTACCTTAAAAGTCTTTACGAGTTCCCTAATTCCATCGACACCATTCCTATTGTCCCTACAAAGGAAGAAGTTTTTTCTTTAGATGACGTAGAGTTCGAGGTTAAGCGACTCGCAAATGGGAAATCTATGGACATTAAAGGCTACCAAGCTAAAAAAATTAAAATCAGAGGGCCAATCCTTATCCCTCACATACGCAAGCTCTTCAATTTAGCAGTCAAGTACGGCTTCCCTAAACCCTGGACACAAAGCCTCATTGTTCCTATTTTTATAAGTGGGGATAGAAACATTCCCTTTAATTATAGGACCATTATGATTAGCCTGATTTTAGCCAAGCTTTATGGAATTATTTTGGAAAAGAAGATTAGCCTTTGGCTAGAAAGTCACGGTAAAAGAGATAAAGGCCAAGCTGGGTTTAGGAGATATCATTCAACTTTGGACCATCTTGTTACCTTTAGGATCATTGCAAAGGAGTTCTGCAATACTAAAACCAATATTTTTTGTTGTTTTGTTGACTTTAGAAAAGCTTTTGACATGGTTCCTAGGAAAAACCTTTGGAATAGGTTGGAAGAGATAAAAGTGCCTCCCGAGATGAGGGCTCCTACAATAAGGATGTATGAGAATGTTATTGCTAATTTCAAAAACACTGAGGGTTGGTCAAAAGAGATTCACTGCAATATCGGAGTCAAACAAGGTTGTCCCTTGTCCCCTATCCTTTTTGGCATATACATTGACAAGTTAGAAGAATGCTTGGAAAAAGTGGGTTGTGTCAGCCCTACTCTCATTGGTATAGTCATCAATCTTCTTCTTTATGCCGATAATATCATTTTTATGGCAAGGAGTCCCCATGATCTTGAAAACCAACTAAGAATCCTCAAGGATTTTTTCTCCAATATGGATATGACTACTAATATTGATAAGACTAAGGTCATGATTATTAAATCCAATAAGATCCCTTATGATACCTTTGTATATGAAAACAACAACTTGGAGGAAGTGACTTAATACAAATATCTTGGAATTGATATTCACCACAAGCTCAATTGGAATTATAGCATTGAGAAAAGGATTATTGGGGGATGGAAAGATTATTATGGGCTTGAAAACAATTGTAAATCAGCTGATCTTTGGAGTTGGGATAAGAAGAAACTCCTCTTTGAGACTCTTGTTACACTTGTTATTCTTTATGGATGTGAAGTCTGGGGCTGTAGTATCTCTCGTGAATCCTGGAGAAATATAGATCAAATACAAAAGAATTTTATAACCTATAATCTCAAA
>JASDQU010356473.1:0-11990 GCA_032191745.1 Picea mariana | reverse complement strand
TACCACTAGACACCCCCGAGCTATACCATGATGCTTTGCAACACAACCTTTTCTTCTCACTTAGCCGCAATAGAGACAGAGGTTAGTCTCCTATTCCCGCAGGATCCTGGCAATGGTTTACACGATACCAAGAAAGGATGACTATCCTCGTTTATCAACTTGTATCATAACCTTCTCTTCCATTTCCTGTGTCTAGATCACTTAGTTTTCCATTCTTCCTTGAATCCACTAGATTCATTTCTCATCTCTATACTCTTCGCATGCACGTTCTCCTTCCCTCTCTTTTCCCACCACGCCTTCCCTCCTCGCCTCTTTCAGCAGGGTCATGTGTGCCCCGAATTCCCAGTCAACGGTCAAGTATGGATGAGGGCTTACACACCCCATCCCTCATTAACTCTTGAGGAGGTCTTCCCACCCACCAGCCTGATTCTAATTCATTTCTAGGTCAGAGGACAGTTCTAGTCCTGAGCAATTAAATCGAGTCAGCACTGGTTTGGTGAACGTTAACACAACCATTCCTAGTCCCCTTCACCCTTTCTTAGTATAACATTCATGGCATTTCTAAGTACACCCCCCTTCCATTAGTCATGCAACACTTGTCTATTTTCTTAGTAAATAATTTGGTTCATATTCATTTACCTTTCAAACAAAGTTCCATTGAATCAATATTCACACATATAAGGTTTTCCATAGTCTTTTGGCCATTTATAGTTATATTTACAAACTGGGGGAACCAGGGTGTCTCAATTCCATCCCCCTTAAAGGAACATCATCCTCGATGTTCTATATATTAACATGTCTTGTATGTACAGAAGTGAACAAAAATGGGTATGCCTCTCTCATGGAATCCTCCATTTCCCATGTGGGTTCATCTGGGCCAAAGTGTTTCCACTGTACCTTGACCTGTGCAATGGTTCGGTTCCTGAGTGGGGTTTCCTTCCTGTCTAGTATGCATTGAGGTTCTGGCATGAATTCTCCCTCTGGTTCCACCTGGATGACAGACCAGTCAATTATATGATTAGAATCATGTACATATTTCTCCAACAATAAAACATGGAAAACATTATGTGATTTTACTATGGGAGGAAGTGATAGCCTATAGGATACATTTCCCACTCTATCTAGAACTTCAAAAGGTCCACACTACCGAGGTGCCAACTTGGCACAAGCTCCCATCCTCAGGGAACTCTTCCTGGGCCTAACTCTGAGATAGATGTGGTCTCTCATCTTGAATTCTTTGGGGGTTCTCTTTTTGTCGGCATAACTTTTCTGTCTATTCTGAGTGATTTTCAGATTTTTCTTTATCCGAATCACTTGTTGTTCCATTTATTTCAACATGTCGGGTCCAAATGTAATTATATTCATATGATTTCTCCAACTGATTGGTGTGTTGCATGACCTACCATAGAGGACTTTGAAAGGGCTGATCTTTAGTGATTCCTAGTAGCCGTTGTTGTAGGAAAATTCCACCAGTGGCAGGTAGTCTTCCCACTTTTTAGGTTGATGCATTACATGCATCCTTAGCATGTCTTCTAATATTTGGTTCACTCTTTCCGTCTGTCCATCAGTTTGAGGATGATAGGCTGTGATAAACAATAATTTGGTCTCCAGACCAGTCATCAAGGATTTCCAAAAGTTTGAAGTAAATTTTGTGTCTCTGTCAGACACAATCTCCTAAGGCATGCCATGTAGTCTGAATATCTCCTTCATGGATATGTTGGCAATATCCGTTGCCTTGCAAGTCGATTTGACGGGAATTAAATGAGCGGACTTGTTCAATTTATCCACCACTACCATGATGGTGTCATTCTGCCTGGCCGATGTTGGTAATCCGGTGATGAAATCCATGGAGATGGTCTCCCATTTCCATTCTCGGATTGGTAGAGGTTGTAATAATCCTGCTGGGTGCCGGTGTTCTGCTTTAACTTGCTAGAATTCTAGACATTTAGCTAAATACTCAACTATGTATTTCTTCAATCCAGGCCAATAGAATTGTTTCCTGGTGGTCGTGACAATTGTCTGATAGCCATGATGGCCGTTGTATGGTCTCTTGTGCAATTCATCCATTATGAACCTCTTCAAGTTGTCACAACTTGGAATATATAGCATGTTTCGGTAAGTCAAAAGACCTCCATCTAGCATCTGTTATCCTTCATACTTTAGCCCTGTTGGTTCTTGCTCTAGGTATGAGTTCACGATCTTGAAGAATGCATCTGTTTCTTGTGCATTCATGAATCTTTCCCTGACATTCGTCTCGCAAGTGCTCACCGGTGCCAGGTGAATTATTTTCATACTTCTGCTAAGGGAATTGGCCAACTTATTTTCCTTTCCTTTGATATATTTGATTTCGAAATCAAACTCGCTAAGGAGGGCCATCCACCTAGCGTGTCTAGCATTGAGTTTTGGTTGGTCAAACAGGTGCTGCAATCCACAGTGGTCTGTCATAAGTAAAAATTTCCTACCTAGGAGGTAATGCCTCCACATTTTCAAAGCATGGACAATGGTGTCTAACTCTAGATCATGGGTCGCATAGTTGACTTCATGCTCATTCAATTTTTGATATTCATAGCAAAATACGCTTCCTTCTTGCATAAGGACTCCTCCGAGTCCTTCCTTGCAGACATCTATGCACACGAGGAAATCGTTATCGGGATCGACGATCTTCAACACAGGTGCATGGGTCAGAAGGTGTTTTAGTGACTGAAACATTTCTTCACATTCCGGTGTCCAAATGAATTTAACCCCCTTCCTCTCGAGGGCAGTGTTTGGACAAACAATCTTGGAAAAACCTTTTATAAACCTCCTGTAGTATCCTGCTAAACCCATAAAGAATATGATATCTGAAAAATCATTTGGGGTAGGCCATTCCATGATGGATCTGATCTTTTTAGGGTCTATTGCTACCCCTTATTCAGATATGACATGGCCCAAGTAATTCATTTTCTTCTGGAAAAAGTCACACTTGCTAAATTTGGTGTAGAGCTGATGCTATCTTAGCACTTGACCATTAGTTAATCCAAATGGTACTACCACAAATTCGTAGTGACCATATCTTGTCCTGAAGGCGGTTTTGTGGATGTCTTCATCCCTGATTCTGACTTGATGGTATCAAGATCTCAAGTCAATCTTTGAGAAAATGGAAGCACCCCCCAATTGATCGAACAGGTCATCGATTCTGGTTAAGGGGTATTTGTTCTTTTTGGTTACCTTATTGAGTTGTCTATAATCGATGCACAGTTGGAATGTACCATATTTCTTCATCACAAACAGGACTGGTGCTCCCCATGGAGACACACTAGGCCGAATGTAGTCTTTGTGCATCATTTCCTTTAGCTGTATTTTGAGTTCAACTAGCTCGAGTGTACTCATCCTATAGGGGGTCCTAGATACTGGTACCGCTCCAGGTGCAAGTTCTATTGAGAAGTCAATGTCCCTTCTCAGAGGTAGACCCGATACCTCTTCTGGAAACACATATCCATACTCCCTTAGTATGGGGTGGTCTTCTAGGCTTGGTCTGTCATCCTCAACAAATTCCAACACTTGTATTGCATATAGAGGAAATCCCTTTCTGTAATACCTTTTAATTTGAAGGGCTGATATTTGTCTCACCGAGACAAGCTTCTGAATTCCTTGGAGGGTTATCTTTCTCCCTTCTTCATTTACACATTCTAAGGTTTTGTGGTAACAATCCAACTTAGTTTTATATTTAGCTAGCCATTCCATACCAATCAGTAGGTCATATGATCCTAGGGGAAGTATGTTAAGGTTAGATATGGTGGGAAATCCATCCATAGTGAATTGGAAGGCTGGTACTACCTCCACTATTTTTCTTTTGGTGCCAGAGGCTAGCTGTACCAACCATGGCTTAACATGTTTATGTGGCTGTAATTTACACTTATCAACATCTTGAGGGGCCACATAACTGAAATTTTAACCAGGGTCAATTAAAATAGGTACTAGATGTTTGACGATCATACCTTCCATTTCCACCACTGAAGCTTAGTGGTTGACTTGTTTATTATCCACGATAGCATAAATTTGTGGAATACTCCTGGTCACGTCATTGATGGTGGTAGATTCTTGGACGTTTTAAATTCTCCTATTATTCTGTTGTCTGTGCGGACATTCCCTCAGTAGATGTTCTTCTCCACAACCCCAACATTTCAAGGGTTCTTTCTTTAGGTTATCAGTGTTTGCTGGGGTTGATCCAAAAGGTTTATTTCTTCTCTGGGAGGGGAAATTCTACTGGTGTACACTTCAATTAGGAAAGCTCATCCTTGAATCCTTCTTATAGTTTTTAAATCTTGGGGGTTGAAACCCCTTCTTTTGGAACCTTGAACTATTCTTCTGCTTCCAGGCTTCGCGAGGTTCTATCTGAATCCCAAGCTGTTCATAAAAATATATTTCCTTTCGGATAGTGTCTTCTAGGGTCTTTGTCTCGTCAAACTCAATTCTATTCTGATAGTCCTTAGGTAGCCCACTGATAAATCGCTACACCTTTTCCTTTTTCGTTTTTATATACGGTACATACCTCAACAACTCAAGGAATTTGCTGACATATTCCTCTATGGTGAGTTGTCCCATCTTGAGTTCATAGAATTCTTTAGTCTTGTCGTCGAAATATTTTTCCGATAGATACTTCTTCCTAAATTATTTCTCAAACCATTCCCAGATAGGTCCTCTTCATGAATCCCTTTTACATTCTTAAGGTCTTCCCATGAAATGGAAGCCTTTCCATTCAGGTTGAAAGTGGCTACTTGAGCCTTCAAGTTTTCAGAGAAGTCATGGACTCTGAAATACTTCTTTAGTCCAAAAATCCAGGCCTTCGCCTCCTCTCATTTCTTAATCTCACCATCGAAAGAGGGTGGTTTGGCCTTCCTAAATTCTTTGAGATTATGATTTTTGGAATGCTTTCATTTCTTCCAATTTCTTTGAGAATGTGAACTGATTCTACTACTAGAAGATCCCTTTGAGTCACCAATTTACTTTCCAGAGGATTCGTCCGATGCTTGTCCCCTACCTCCAGGTTGGACCTTTCTCGAGGTACTCCTCCCAGTGCGACCACTTAAAAAGGCCACGTTTTTGTATCTCAGGTGGACTTCGACTCCTTTTTGTTTGTCATCGGTCCACATGACTGGTGTGAGGTCCATGCTACAATTGTATTTGTATGTTGGATAAAATCTGCAACAAGACTGCATTGATTTCCGTTTTCTTCTCTTTCTCTTTTATCAATCTCTCATTGTTGGCCTTGTAGCTCTGTAATTCGTCCATGAGACTCCTCACAGTCTTAGCCAAATCTGGAGGGGTCTCTACTGCCCTCCTCTCATCAGAATCTTTGTATCTATTGTGAGAGTCATCCCCCACTTCACGGTGCGTCACCATTAATGTGATTGCAATTTCCCGTGGTTGATCATTAACTTGACAGAATCAGACAAAACACTTGTTGTTAGCTACCATTATATTAGTTCATAACCAACACATAATTCACATTCCTTACATACATACACACACAACATTAAGTTGTCATTCTTTTCTATAATAAGGGCTTAACCAGACTTTTTAGGAAGGGAGTAAGGTAAGATATCACCCTTTAAACCCCTTATTGTGGTCTTTACGCAACTTATCCATGAGCCCAAACAGGCCAAGTGTTGTAACCATGCTCTGATACCGATTTGTAACACACCTGCCCTTGTTCTGGAGCTTCTATAGTGTAAAGCCTCTAAAATTTAGTTTTTTTCCTCCCACGTGAACAAGCACCAGGCACAAGCCTCCTCCATGTGAACACTACCCATGACCACGAGCCTAACTAAAAGGTGCTTCGTGACTGCTATCATTGGGTATTCACATATGAACCCACCTTCACTCACCCGACTCCCAAACTCTCGAACTAAGAGACTAGACCAGCGCTAGCTTCGTTCCTTGACCTCTATCCATGTGACCCCTTGTTATGACTCGAGGCCCAAACCTCAAGTGCTTCAGGACTTCGCGTATCGCAAAGGTGGAAATTAGTCCGTCTTCTTTTCTCAGAATCCCAAAATACGAACTCCCAATGTCATATCAATGGTCCACAATCTCTTGCAACCCAACATCTTAGATCAACACTTCGTGAATCGAAACTTTACATTTAGCGAAGTTGGAGGGATACTCACCTCCCTTCTCCCGATCCCTAATATCTCCTTGGACAATCAATGATCCACACCCTCCCTTTGATTGACGATTGCGATCAAATTGCAAACTCGGACTTCACGAGTTCTCACAACTCCTATCTTTGAATTTCTAAGTTGTGAGTCAGCGAAATGTTGATCTCTTGCCACGTGTCCCTTCTCGACGGACGACTAGGATTTCTACAGCTCATGCAAATCTTTTGAGGTCTGAATCCTCGAACTTCCGAATCTGTTTCCACCTATCCTCGGATGATGGATGGTTTCGATTAACTTCGGAACTTTGGGACTTTGCAAAAGTCCACTACACTGTGCACTTTCAAAGGGTTAGTCCTCGTGCACTTTCCTCTAGATCTCACAGCTATGGTCCTCCACGCATAGATCCGACGAACAAAATATTTTCTCTCCCTATGCATGAACTCCGAACTCACAGATCCAATGGACGAGGTAGGTCCTGAAGGATCCATAGATCAACGTCCCACGTTACTTCGCAACTTCGGGTTTCAGAGGTTTTGGTCGCACCAACCCATAGTCCTCCCGATACGTGAACTCTAAATGTGTGGATCTGAGGGGCTAGAGGGGTTAAATCCCGTGCTTTTTCCCATAGCCAACGACCATGACAACCCTTGGCTCCTTCCGGAGGGATCTCTTTCGTCCATCCTTCGAACAAGGAAAACCTTTCCCTTTCGGTATTTTCATATCCCTATTTTCTTGAGTTCTCACCCCAAATGGGTGAGGGACATGGGTTTGGAAATTCACACAGCAATGGGGGTCAGGGGAAATTATTCTCTTCAAATTAGTGGTTTCAAATCTACATGATTTTTCCTATCTCGAACATAACATATCCATTTCACACAGAGATGTTCATATATATATATATATATATATATATATATAGATGTGTAAAAACCAAGAAAACATTCATCATTCTAACTCAACAATTTAAGCCGAGAAAAGACTTATTAGAATTAGACAATGTGAAGCGACTACTGGAAGGGGTACCCATTTACACCCAACCGTAGGCTTAGTCACTCCAAACAGATTTACCACTAGCCACCCCCGAGCTAGACCACGATTCTCTACAACATATCCTTTTCTTCTCGCTCAATCGCAATAGAGACAGAGGTTACTCTCCTCTTCCCGTAGGATCTTGGCAATGGTTTACACAATACCAAGAAAGGAGGACTATCCTCGTTTATCAACTTGTATCATAACCTTCTCTGCCATTTCCTCTGTCCAGAACGCTTAGTTTTCCATTCTTCCTTGAATCCATGAGATTCATTTCTCATCTCTGCACTCTTCACAGGCACTTTCTCCTTACCTCTCTCTGCCCACCACACCTTCCCTCCTCATCTCTTTCAACAGGGTTGCGTGTGGCCCGAATTCCCAGTCAGAATTCAAGTATGGAAGCCTTATGGATGCGTGCTTACACACCCCATCCCTCATTAACTCTTGAGGAGGTCTTCCCACCCACCAACCTGATTCTAATTCATTTCTGGTTCAGAGGACAATTCTGGTCCTGAGAAATTAAATCTAGTAAGCACTGGTTTTGTGAAGGTTAAGACAACCATACCTAGTCCTCTTCACCCTTTCTTCATATAGCATTCATGGTCTTTATAAGTACACCCCACTTCTATTAGTCATGCAACACTTGTCCATTTTCTTAGTAAATAATTTGGTTCATATTCGTTTAACTTTCAAACAAAAGTCCATCGAATCAATATTCACACATATAAGGTTTTCCATAGTCTTTTGGCCATTTATAGTTATATTTACAAACTAGGGGAAACATGGTGACACAATTCCCTCCCCCTTAAAGTAACATCGTCCTCGATGTTATATCTATTAACATGTCCTATATGTACATAAGTGAACAAAAATGGGTATGCCTGTCTCATGGCATCCTCCATTTCCGATGTGGCCTCATCTGGTCCAAAGTGTTTCCCCTGTACCTTGACCCATGCAATGGTTTAGTTCCTGAGTGGGGTTTCCTTCCTATCTAGTATGCATTGATGTTCTGGCAGGAATTCTCCCTCTGGTTCCACCTAGATCACAGACCAGTGAATTATATGATTAGAATCATGTACATATTTCTTCAACAATGAAACATGGAAAACATTATTTTCTTTTACTGTGGGAGGAAGTGCTAGCCTATAGGATACAGGTTCCACTCTATCTAGAACTTCAAAAGGTCCACAATACTGAGGTTCCATATTGGCACAAGCTCCCATCCTTAGGAAACTCTTCCTGGGCATAACTCTGTGATATACGTGGTCTCCCGTCTTGAATTCTCTGGGGGTTATCTTTTTGTCGGAATAAATTTTCTGTTTACTCTGAGCGATTTTCAGATTTTGCTTTATCTGAATCACTTGTTGTTCCATTTCTTTCAACATGTTGGGTCTAATCGTAATTCTGTTCACAGGATTTCTCCAATTGATTGGAGTGTTGCATGGCCTACCATAGAGGACTTCAAAAGGGTCATCTTTAGTGATTCTTGGTAGCCGTTGTTGTAGGCAAATTCTACCAGTGGTAGGTAGTATTCTCACTTTTTAGGTTGATGCATTACATGCATCCTTAGAATTTATTCTAATATTTGGTTCACTCTTTTTGTCTGTCCATTGGTTTGAGGATGATAGGCTATGCTAAACAATAATTTGGTCTCCAGACTAGCCAGCAAGGATTTCCAAAAGTTTGAAGTAAATTTTGTGTCTCTGTCAGACATGATCTCTTTAGGCATGCCATGTAATATAAATATCTTCTTCATGAATATCTTGGCAATATATATTGCCTTGCAAGTCGATTTGACGAGAATAAAATGAGTGGACTTGCTCAATTTATCCACCACTACCATGATGGCGTCATTCTTCCTAGCCGATGTTGGTAATCTGGTGATGAAATCGATGGATATGGTCTCCCATTTCCATTCCGGGATTGGTAGAGGTTGTAATAATCCTGCTGGGTGTTGGTGTTCTGCTTTAACTTGTTGGCATTCTAGAAATTTAGCTAAATAGTCAACTATGCATTTCTTCAATCCAGGCCAATAGAATTATTTCCTAGTGGTCTTGACCATATTTTGATATCCCGAATGGACAGTGTATGGTGTCTTGTGCAATTCATCCATTATGAACCTCTTCAAGTCGTCACAACTTGGAATATATAGCCTATTTTGGTAAGTCAACAGACCTCCATCTAGCATTTGGTAGCCTTCATACTTTAGCCCTGTGGGTTCTTTCTCCAGGTATGAGGTCATGGTCTGGAAGAATGCGTCCGTTTCTTGTGCATTCCTGACTCTTTCCCTGACATTCATCTCATAGGTTCTCACCGCTGCCAAGTGAATTTTTTTCATACTTCTGCTAAGGGCATCGACCACCTTATTTTCCTTTCCTTTGATATGTTTGATTTTAAAATCAAATTCGCTAAGGAGGGCCATCCACCTAGCATTTCTAGCATTGAGTTTTGGTTGGTCAAACAGGTGCCGCAATCCATAGTGGTTTGTCATAAGTACAAATTTCCTACCCAGGAGGTAATGCCTCCACATTTTCAAAGCGTGCACTATGGCGGCCTACTATAGATCATGGGTCACATAGTTGACTTCATGCTCATTCAATTTTTGAGATTCATAGCCAACTACACTTCCTTCTTGCATAAGGAATCCTCCAAGTCCTTCCTTGCAGGCATCTGTGCATAGGAGGAAATAATTATCAGGATCAACGATATTTAGCATGGGAACATGGGTCAGAAGGTGTTTTAGTGACTGAAACCTTTTTTCACATTCTGGTGTCCAAATGAATTTAACCCCCTTCTTGGACAACCAATCTTGGAAAGCCCTTTTACAAACCTCCTATAGTATACTTCTAAACCCATAAAGGATTTGATATCCGAAACATCCTTTGGGGTAGGCCATTCCATGATGGATCTGATCTTTTAAGGGTCTACTACTACCCCTTCTTTGGATATGACATGGCCCAAGTAATGTATTTGCTTCTAGAAAAATTCACACTTGCTAAATTTGGCGTAGATTTGATGCTCTCTTAGAACTTGAAGTACAAGTCTAAGATGTCCCTCATGTTCCTCTCTATTCTTGGAGTAGATTAAGATGTCATACATAAAAACCAATACAAACTTGTCTAGGAATTTGTTGAGTACATTGTTCATCCAACACATAAAGGTGGCAGGGGCATTGGTTAATCCAAAGGGTACTACCACAAATTCGTAGTGACCATATCTTGTCCTGAAGGTGGTTTTGTGGATGTCTTCATCCTTGATTCCGACTTGATGGTATCCAGATCTCAATTCAATCTTTGAGAAAATGGAAGCACCCCCAATTGATAGAACAAGTCATCGATTCTGGGTAAGGGGTATTTGTTCTTTATGGTTACCTTATTGAGATGTCTACAGTCTATGCACAGTCAGAATGTACCATCTTTCTTCTTCACAAACAGGACTGGTGCTACCCATGGAGACACGCTAGGTCGGATGTAGCCTTTTTCCATCATTTAGTTTAGTTGTAGTTTGAGTTCAACTATCTCGGGTGTACTCATCCTATAGGGGGTCCTAGATACTGGTACCGCTCCAGGTGAAAGGTCTATTGAGAAGTCAATGTCCCTTCTCGGAGGTAGACCCGATACCTCTTCTGGAAACACATCTCCGTACTCCCTTAGTATGGGGTGGTCGTCTAGGCTTGGTCTGTCATCCTCAACAGATTCCAACACCTGTATTACATATAAAGGACATCCCTTTTTGCAATACCTTTTCATTTGAAGGGCTAATATTCATCTCACTAAGACAGGATTATGAATCGCTCGGAGGGTTATCTTTCTCCCTTCTTCATTTACACATTCTAAGGTTTTGTGGTAACAATCCAGCTTAGTTTTATATGCAACTAGCCAGTCCATACCAATCAGTGGGTCATACAATCCTAGGGGAAGTATGTTATAGTTAGCTTGGGTGGGAAATCCATCCATAGTGAATTGGAACGCCGAGATGACCTCCACTATTTTTATTTTCGTTCCAGTGGCTAACTGTACCAACCATGGCTTAGCATGTTTATGTGGCTGCAATTTACACTTATCAACAGCCTTAGTGGCCACATAACTCAAATTTGAACCAGGGTCAATTAAAATAGATACTAGATGGTTGGCGATCATACCTTCCATTTCCACCACTGAATCTTGGTGGTCAGCTTGTTTATTATCCACGACTACATAAATTCATGGCATACTCTTGGCCACGTCATTGACGATGTTAGCTTCTTGGATGTTGTAAATTCTCCTACTATTTTGTTGTCTGTGCGGACAGTCCCTCAATAGATGTTTTTCTCCACAACCCCGACATTTCAAGGGTTCTTTCTTTGGGATATCAGTCTTTCCTGGGGTTGATCCAAAAGGTTTATTTTCGCTCTGGCAGGGGAAATTTTTCTAGCGTACACTTCAGGTAGGAAAGCTCATCCTTGAATCCTTCTTCTAGTTTTTAAATCTTCGGGGTTGAAACCCCTTCTGGAACCCCAAACTATTTTTTTGCTTCCATCCTTCGCGAGGTTCTGTCTGAAGCCCAAGCTGTTCATAAAAATATATTTCCTTTCGGATAATGTCTTCTAGGGTCTTTAGCTCGTCAAACTCAATTCTGTTCTGATAGTCCTTAGGTAGCCCACTGATAAATTGCTGCACCTTTTCCTTTTCCTCTTTTATGTAGGGTACATACCTTAGCAGCTCAAGGAATTTGCTGACATATTCCTCTATGGTGAGTTGTCCCAGCTTGAGTTCATAGAATTCTTTAGTCTTCTCGGCAAAATATTTTTCCGACAAATACTTCTTCCTGAAGTATTTCTCA
>JASDQU010356471.1:1945-11962 GCA_032191745.1 Picea mariana | reverse complement strand
ACTAGCTGGTGGAAGGGCTCTGAACCACTTACTCACTTATTTTGCAAGACTTTGTGTAAACAACCTCATTTTCACATCTTCAAAGTCCACCTCTTCCAAGTCTATGAAATTATTAAACCAGTGTAGATGCTTCTGAGATGATATGTTACCTTCAACATCATATAGTTTGATCCTTAGGTTATAATCTTGAGGTAGATCATGTAGTTGAGTAGGCAGTATGAGGGGAGAAAATCTGGCAGCCATAGCTGTTGTGAGGGGTCAGAGTGGCTATTGGTTCTGAGCGGGGATCACTATAGGCCTGACAAATGCGGCTAAAATCAAATCTTGGAATTTTTTTTCGTCAAAGATGGTCTCGCTTAAACAAGATTCAGACTTAGTTCTGAATAGGGCTTTCTCAAATTTCACATCAAACTCAAGGTCTTCAAGGCTAGTCACTCCGTCCTTGGGAAAGGACAAATATCGATCTGGATGCAACACTGGGGTTACTGGCTTTTATTTTCTTTTGTGTACAAGATTTTCAGGGTTAGACACAGGGATTGCGGCTTCTGGGTCTTGGTTGGTCCTGGTGTGAATTTTTTTAGGAGCCAAGATTTCTATTTCACACTGTTTGGTGCAACTGGTCTTTTGGTAATGGAGTCGCCAGGGCAAAAATAATCTCATCCAATAAGGTATTTGATCCACTATCAACCTCAAAGATCAAACTAAGTCTTTAAAGTCATTTTTCCCAAGGAATATTTTTCAATTTCATCCCCGACAACGACCCCAGAATGTTAGCACTCTGTAAATTTTGTCCGGCTGATAGAAAAACGACAGAGGTAACTATTTCAACCTACTTTAGAGCTGGGCACTAGCCTGCTCAACTCAAAGAGGGCTCTCTCATGTCACTTGATATATATTTGGCAATCAGTGGCTAGATTTGGTTTGTTTTAGGTTTTTTTTTTATAAATTTGATGGATAGGAAGGGGAGGGACACTTAGGGCTATGGAGTCAAAATTCTGAAATTGAATGAAAATAATGACTGGCCAGCAGAACTCTCCAGAGGATAAAAGCTAAATGAGACAATGAATCTAAGTTATTAATTGAGTTTAAGCAAGGTGTAAGAAGAAAGAGAAAACAAATAACTTCATCAGAGCATTACTGAAATGAATTCTGAATTAGTTAAAAGGAAATTCACACAGTTTAAATTGCTTAAGCTGAGAGCATTGCAAGATGAATTCTTAGCTTTTAACTATCCAATTTAAACAAAAGACAATGCAAATGGAAATAAAGAATCACAGGAAATACATACGATGAGAGAAGACAAAACTCATATCACCACCATTAGAATCTTTTCATAGAGACTTCAAAAGCTTCTGCATGTATATTCAATTCAACTCCAGGGAATTACAATAGAGTTTAGAAGCAACAAAAAGGTGCCCTTGCACTTCTGCCAACATTAATTCATTCAAAATTCCTTGTACTTATACAATTCGATTACAATGGCTGAAACCGAAACGTTTCAGCTTCTAAAACCGACTATAATAATTTCAACTAACAGTCTCGGCATATGAACCTATTTACAATGATGAAGCAAAAAATGTTTCATAAACTAGGGACGGATCTCTCTGACTGTTCGACTTCCTTAGCGCCATCTGTCCTGCTCAGATCTCCTGTCGAATTTGTCAGTTTAGTGACACATGGAAGTTACTTACTGGTTCCTGGAAAACTGCATTTCGTCTTGCCTAACCATACGATCTCCTTCCACTGTGAGTCAAAAGAAATATCATAATCCATCATCACCTTTATCAGAATATCCAGGTCAATGCAGGTAGTGTAAGACATAGTTGGCAATCCGATCTTCACTGTCTTGAACTGATTCAAAATCTCAAAGTCTGCAGCCAAATATTCCACCAAAATGGGCCCCTTCAGGTTCTCTTCCATGCCTTCAAATTTTGAATGATCCATTCTGCACTGAGTGAGAAGAGAATTGTGTTCCTCTTGATTGTATAATTTCCCTTTACCGTCCTAAAATGGTGGGAGACCTTTGATAAACAATTGTTCAAATGCATATTTAAACTCTTGTATGCTCTGCTCCATTTGCACAGCTTTAGTTTGAACCGATTTGAGCAAATTGTGTTTAGCGATGATCCTCCTTGCCCAAATGATTAGTGCAGTTTTGTCCTTTACCCCAATGGTCTGAAGATCAGCAGTGGGCACAAAAATCAATAAGTTAATAGCGTTTTGGGCCCATTCTGAGGGATTTTTTGCCAGTGTCTCATTCACAACAGTACATTTGCTTCGGGCAGTGATAGCCATGTTGTCTTTGTCGTTTATAAAATTTAGGTAAACCCTAAACTTAGAAGCTTCAACAACAACAACATCCCTGATTACATGTTTATCTCCTTGCAAAAGTCCTTTACCCTTCAACCTCGTTTTCAATTTGTTCACCCTCTCTTGAAAATCTTGGTTATCTTTTTGAAATTGGGCCATCCTTTCTTCCTTCGTTTTCATCTCTTGCTGCAGCTTTTCTATGACCTCCTTAAGGTTCTTGATCTCCCCTGTCTTCAAGCTTACTTGGGACATAGCTTGAACCAATCCATCAGTGCTTGATCCAGCTTCCGTATTACAAGGTATAATGATAGCCATATCTGATGTTGCTACCTGTCCTTGTGACCAATTCTCTTTCTCTTTTTCCAGCTGCAACACTTTAGCTTTGTAATTTAGTGCTTCTTGTCTGAATGTATCCTTTTCTTGTTCCATAGCATCTAGCTCTATTGTTTGTGGATGTTTTGTGGCAGACATATTCAACTTCTTCTTTAGGCTTTGGATCATCTTCTCTTTCCCATTTAAAGAAGCCTTTACCCCTTGAGGGCCTTCAAATTCCAATCTTTTGACCTGTGTCTGCCAGGCCTTGCTGGATGCTTTCTCCTACTTCAATTGTCCATCCAATTTTAGTGCATGTGTTGTCAGTCTTGAAACTCTCAGATTCAAACTTAGGTAGTCTGAATATAGCATGTCACTGGCATTCCTGTGGAACATTACTTTGTCTGGGGCATCAATATTTTCATAATGCATCTTGATTTCAGACACTTTATCATCATCTGCTATTGCTATGTTAAATGTCTTTCTTTCCACGTCCCCAACTAAAAAGAGGGAAGCCTTATGCTGGGAGATCTTCTCTACCTCGAGAAACAAGTCTCTTATTTCACTATTGGCCATACTTCCCTTCACAACATAATGATTCATTAAGTCTTCTTTGGATTGGTAGATTGCCCCAGGTGTCTTGCCAAATACATGTTTCTTGTTGCTGAAAACCCTTGAGCTGCTTTCACTTCGTGGCATGCTTCCTGTACCAGCCTCTTTGTTCTTGGTTACTCTTTCCACCATATCCATGCTCATTTTCTCTTTAGGTTCTTCTTCTTCCAGGTCTACTATCTGAGAGGGTGGTGTGATTTTCATTTTCTTGAGAATATTTTGTTGACTACTGGCACTCAGTGCCTCTGAACTACTCCTCTTGTTATAAAAACTCATCTTTGGAGCTTTAATAATCAACTTTGGGGAAGTTTTCAGAGTCCAAATCTGCTGAGGGGAAGACTCTGTTTGTTGCGTCTGATCAGGTTGTAAAGCGACTTCCATATCTGCACAGGTTTCCCGATTAGCCAGTTCAACAAATCCTTCCACATGCTCATGCTCGTAGGGGCCTTTTTTGCTCACCAGTCTTCTCTTAGATATGATATGATGGGGATCATATTTCCTCCCTTGTAACTGTGTAAACCTGAATCCACTGAGTTTGGCTTGGATCCGAGGTAAACATGACATGGTCTTTACCACAAAGGGCCCTATTATGAAAGGCAATTCTAAGTTAGATGCTTTGTGTGTTTTCAAAAAATGCTCTGTCTCCGAAATAATTCTTTGTTTGATGAACTCTATGGCAAAGACTCTGGGAGTCAGGAAGACAGGAAAAAGGTAAGGTCCTTATTGATAACCATATACCCAAATTACAGTAGAGTGTGTGAACAACATCCAATCTCCCACCCTGTTCTCTGGATTGGGTTACAAAGAGCTTTTCATTTCTTCCAAAACCTTTGGCAGGTCCGTGTCGAAGATGAGACTGTAAACCCTGGACATGATCTTGTTTGTGAAAATAAGCATGGTGATCCTTTTGCATTCAGTCGAGATGAATGCAACTTCAGAGAATTTGGTCTTATTCGATTCCCAGAACATTCTCAACAAGTGTGTGTAGTACCTGGAGTGTCTTAGTGAATTCAAATTTACTAGGTGTTGGTGCATATTGTCAGCGATGGAATTTTCAAAACTGATACGATCGACTGACTAGATTCTAACAGAAAAAAAGGTCAACAGGAAACCCAACATGACTTCTACTACAAACTTGTTGTTATCCAATCCTAGAATTTGACTAAGTATGGAACAAGCACACTGGACTTCAACAACCATGACGCTTACATTGATAAGTAACGACAAACTCTCAGAATGGTGTTCAGGTTTAACAATGGTCTACATAATTAGGGTTTTTACTTCGGAGGGACATTCTTTGTAGACTGTGATCATTTTTTCTTCCTCGAAGGGCTATGACACTAAGGGGGGAGACTATGGTATACCGAGGGTGTGTCGAATTGACGGGCTATCTATTTCGCATAAGACTTCTGACCCTAACATATTCAAAATGACCTTTTCTTCCCGCGAATACTGTTCCGCACACCAGTTTACGAACTTTGGGAAAGGGAAAACGACTTCTACGACGTAAGGGGTAATGGAGGCTTAGGCCGCTTCGAGGAAGGGTATCCGTTTTCCAACATTGTCTCCAAATTGGATTTGGACACGGAAATGGGCGAGACTGTTATTTCTGTGTCAAATACATCTGAGTCCCTGTCAATTAAGGCTTCTTCTTTAGAGGCGAGGTCTTGCTCTGTTATAGATAAAACGACAGGCTTCGTGGCCATAATGAAAAATACCTGTGAATTGACAGAGAATGCTCGAATYTGGTTCACTGTTGAGTTTCAGTTTCGAATGGAGCGTTTGCGCCAATTTTCTAACGTTCRAACGTTTTGAAATATCATAAAATAATGACCGGGGCCCTCCTTTTATATGTGCTTTTCGATATCGGGGGTGGGGAAAAACAGTTTTGGGTAGACCGCTTTTCACCCCGATATGCCTTTGATGGCGCCACGTGTCTACGGAATGAAACCGTGGTATTTTCCCCGGCCCGCCCTCGAACAATTATCTTCCGCGTTACTTCGTCACCCGATATGTGTCTTGGCCGTTGATCTGGGCCGCTTCAAGATCTACGGTCGCGGGCCTCATCAACTTCCGCGCCTTTGCTATATTTGGCCCTTATTCTCCAAATATAACCTGGCTGTCCAAATCCAGCCGCATCTCCACATCACTTTAGCCTTCTGCTAAATCTGAAACTTGTATTCCGTACAAAATTGTTATGGTGATAACAACTTCTACTTCCTGCATGGATATGGGGCGCATCAGATTTTTGTTGTGATCTTTTGTGACCAGATGGGGAATGTGACTTATCACATGATTGATAACTTCTACTCTAAAATGGTCATCCTCTACTAGAAGATCTTCATAAAAGGATACAAGTTCTCGTTCGATGTCCTTATGCACTTCTATTATGGTGCCATCTGCCTTTTTGAGAGAGGTTATTTTATTGTACATTCTATGCTGAATGGTAGAGGGGTGGAAGAAGGATGTATTCCGTTCCTCTTCTTTTAGCCAATTAATCCTAGATTTATGTTTCCAAAGTATTTCCTTCTGCCTGCATCTATCCTTAGTACTGACATGGATCTCTGCCTCTTTTTTCATTCTTTCCTCTATACGACCTTCACTAATCATTTGATGTTGTAGCAACTCCATTTCCTGCTTTAGATTATTTTTGGTTGTGAATATGTTGCCAAAGGTGAGTTTGTTCCACCTTTTCAGATATTGTTTCAACAACTTAATTTTTTTGCTGAATCTCATACATCTTAGATGATCCCTCAATCTGATTGGAATCCCACCAGTTCCTAACCATTTCCATGAAAACGGGATGGGTAAGCAATATTTTTTCGAAGCATAAGGGTTTGCGATGGGAGTTACCCTCTTGATTCCATAACATGAAAATGGGCTAGTGATCGTAGCCAGCAGCTGGAAGGATAGTGGATGATAAGTCACCTTCGGAGGTGGCGATATTTTCTGAGACTAGGAATTTGTCCAAGCGAGACACGATTTAAGATAACCCTCCTCGTCTATTAGTCCAATTGTGGAGACCATTGGAAGTTTCTAGATCCACCATCTCTTAACTATTGATGAAGTCCTTAAAGCGATTGTCTTCGTGAGTGAGAGTATGACTTCCACCTTTCTTTTCATGGAGAGAGGTAACAAGGTTGAAGTCCCCTCCTAAGATCCATGTTTTTCGAGGTAGATCTTGCTTATAACTCTCCAAAAATTCCAACAGTTTAATTTTTGGTCTGGAATTTGAGGGCCATAGACATTAGTAAGGGAGCCATGAATGCTTGTTCCGATGAGATGGAGTTCTTGGTGGCCAAAAAATATTGAAGAGTTATCTCAGTCGATTTCCAAGTAATGGCTAGACCTCCTAATGCTCTTGCTGCATCTACCGAGATTGTTTTACTGCCTCTCCATAAGCGAGGCATTAGAGTTTCTACAATAAAAGTGCTACATTTTGTTTCTTGGATCATGACCATTGAGGGTTTTTCCTGAAGAAGCTTCCTACGAATTAATTTATGCTTGGTGGGGCCATTGATGCCTCTTATGTTCCAAGAGATCACTTTCATTGAGAACCAGGGGGATTGGAAGGAAATAACTCTGTAGGCTGGGCATATTGCCCTGATTCCACTAACCTTGTTCCCAGAGTTGTGATGCATTGCAGATCTGTCTTGCGTCCTCTCTTTTTTGTGTCTTTTGGAGCTTTTTTGGTATCTCTTTGAGGAGTGTGTTGAATGCCCAACCTTGCTCTCTTTTTGGCCTTGATTAAGGAATCTTTGAGAAGTTGGATCTACTTGGGGGAGATAGCATGGAAAGCCTTATGTCGAAAGACATCCTCGAGACCCGAAAATCTAGATCTCCTAGATCTAGATCACTCATGTCCTTATCCATGAGCACATCTAGATCTTGATTTGATGAACCTGGTGGGAGATCTCAAGCATTCGAGGCTCTTGGGGCAGAGTGATCTTTAGATCCATTGATACTTGGATCTTGAGTTGATCCTTCTCCTTGATCCTGTTTTGACTCTTGATGCTGTCTTTTTGGAGTTGGTTGGTCTTCTACAAGTGTTGCTTCCACTTCTTCTAAATGGGTGGCTGATACTTCAAAGCTATTGTTCGTTGGCGAAATAGAATCTTTTCCTGCTGAATGAGACTTGCGATTTTGGCGACGCTGATTTGTGACCTTCCTGAAGCCGTCTTCATCTTCATCTTCCGCCTGTTTTTGGTCTATGTCTAACTTGTTTTTTGGACAACCTCTGAGGATGTGTCCGTGCTCATGACATTTCTTGCAACGAAAAGGCATGTGCTCATAATCCACCAGCTAGATCCATTCCTGATCTTCATGCACAAGGCAAATGGAGTCTAGGAGAGCCAGTGTTATGTGCATGTATACACAGATCCTGGCATAGGATGTGTATCTCTTGGATTTTGTTTGCTTCGCTATTTTAACAAAATTGCCCAGAGAATTACCAATATCCATGAGGGCTTCTTCATCCTAGTAATCTCGGGGGAGGGAATATAAGTGGATCTAGACAAGAGCTCACGTGAAGTCCTCCTTATCAGGGTTGAATCTCTCGATCCGACTCTTGAGATACAATCCCGCCGAGTTAAAGAAGTAGGGGCCACCTTCTAGGATCATGTCTCTGTATTCCAACAAGGCGAAGATGATAGTGAAGAACCCCTTGGAGCCAAGCTGGAGATCGAAGTGGGCTCTTGGCTTCCATTTCACTGCGATCCAGCCCAGGAGGGATTTTTTTGTCGGCCAAATTTCTATGAATTTGCGAACGAGGGCGTATTCCTTCATATATTCAATCTTGGCATTAATCCTCTCCGGGGGTAGTTCGATTCATGGGCGATCTTTCGATCTAGTGATGCATGTACTAGTTCTTTTAGTTTTATCAATGTCCGTCTCTCCCCGAGGGGGATGAGGCGTCGCTTCCGCTTTAGACTCTTTTTGCTTAGGATTTTCTATGTTTGGCTCTTGCGAGGCAGCTTTGTTCTTATCTGTCTTTGATTTCAGAGGGGCTTTGGATGCCTAGGAGGGGCTCGCTGCGGGGCTCGCTGCCCCTCCCCTAGAGGGTGCCATACGACAACCTTCAACAGATCAATAATGGAGACGAGATTCAGAACAATGGTAAAGACGCAACGACGTTTTCAAGCTTGTAGAGCAAAGAACAGATGCAAAGAAGAGCAAAAAAAAATGAAACAAGGAATCATCCCTATTTTCAAGAAAAAGATCGATAATACCAAATTTTCTATTTAAAAAACATATGTAATAAAAATAAAATTAAAAATACAAAACATCTAAATCACTAGGACCACTATTTAAAAAAAACAGTAAAAAAATTAAAAAAATTAAAAAATGGGCTAAAGCGGTTAATTTCAATTGTTTAAGGCAACGTTATGGTTGGCAAGCTAGGGAGGGTCGAATTTACCTTTATTTTACTACGTAACAAGTTCTTGAAATTTAAGTGAAATCTGTAAAACAACTGCCAAAGATAACTCCACTTCTTCACAGTTAGGTGAAAAAATTGTAAAAGAATGGTTACGAATATCTCCATCTCTTCAAATGTTGGCAAAAATATCTCCACCTATTCAAAATTTCGTCAAAACATGGTTAAAAATATCTCCATTTCTTCAAAATTTGACGAAATCGAAAGAGCGCTGTCAAACTTAGTTATAAGAAGACATCCGGTTTTTATCTATCGCCAGAAATATCTGCATCTTTCCGACAACCACAGCTTCATCGCGGATAACGGTACGATGCCAGTCTGTACAATGATTTCAAAATTTAATAATCTCAACGGCCACGTTGGGTACCGTGAGCTTGAGCGGATCTGAAAATTCAAAACACTTAAACGTTCGATGAAATCCGATATCATTAATAGACGGAAAATGGAAAGAGCAAACACATTTGAGAGTTTGGCAGGAGAAGAACATTGGAAAGAAGAGGCATTTGAGTGAGGCTGGAAAGAGCAGAGGCATTTGAGAGTTTGGGTTTTTTAATTAGGCAGAAGATTGGGGAAGCGATTGAGTCTAACGTTGATCTGATGGACGAGGGCTGATGGACGAGGCATTTCTGAGCCCGGCTATTGCAGAAATCGGAAAGTAAGAGCTGAGGGTTTCTTGATTAGGAGAAGAAATTGGAAAGTAGAGCTGAACAGATCTTGAGGCATTTGAGTGAGTCTGGAAAGAGAAGGGGCAGAAGATTGAAGAAATTGGTAGAGCTGAACAGATCTTGAGGTTGGGATTTGTTTTGAAACTGGGGTTTATTGAATATTTATGGTTTGTTTTTTCCTATTACATGGAGCATGGCCATGCTTTTTATTTTTCATTTCATTTGTGTTTGGCTCTTTTTATTTCATTTCATTTGTGTTTGGCTTTTTTTTATTTCATTTCATTTGTATTTGGCTCTGGTTGGTTGGGTTCGAGAGATTGGATCTGGTTGGTTGCGGTCTGGAGACAGGGTGGTATTATGAAGAACATAAGATAGGATGGAAGAAGGAATACAGATGATAAGGTATATTTTCTATTAAAACTTATTTTCTATTTCATAGCTAGCATATTGGAACATTTCATCGAACATATTGGAACATTTCATAATACGTTCGTTCTGTTCTGTTTTGTGTAGGAATGCAGAGGCAGAACTACAAGAGCATACTACGGGTAGCATACTACCGTTTTTAGCCCAGGTGAACTTTTAAATTTTGGCGTCCTTCATATTAGATTTATTAAGTATTAATTAGATAAAAAATTCTTGAGAGTTTGGCAGGAGAAGAACATTGGAAAGAAGAGGCATTTG
>JASDQU010356469.1:0-10033 GCA_032191745.1 Picea mariana | reverse complement strand
CTCCATCTCTCGCTGATGTGACCAAGGGCTGTGACCACAACCTTATGCATAAGGCGCTTTCACGATTTCGCATTTGGTGAGTCCGGAGATGAGGCATCTTGACTCTCCAAGTCATGATCCCTAATACCCCGAAATGGTGTGGGGTCAATGGTCCTGATCAACACTTGATGTGACGGTTTAGATCATTTCGTGATTTCGCATATTGCGATTTTGACATTCTTGTGGTGAATGTTCTTGTCACTTCCAAATCCTGATCCACGAAACTCTGTAAAGAAGTCGTATCAATGGTCCAGATCACATCTTGATCTAACGGTTGCAATTACATCGCGATTTCGCATATTGCGATATCGAAATTCTTGATGTTAACATTCCTTGACATCTCCAACTCTCGATCCTCGAATTCCAAAAATGGACTTGGATTCAATCGTCCAGATTCAATCTTGATTCAACGGTTGTGATTGAATTGCGAATTCGCATATCGCGATTTCGGTATTCTTGTTGTGTTGTTTTCTTGTCTCTATATGCCGCGATTCACGAAACTCTGATATGGAGTTGGCTCAACTGTCCAGATCTAATATTGATTCAACGGCTGCTATTAAGTCGCGATTTTTCATATTGCGAAATCAGGATTCTTGTTGCATTGTTTCTTTGACATCTCCAACACGCGATCCTTGAAACTTCGACATGGTGTAAGTCTGCTTATGTCACATGTGTTAAATAACTGCCACGCGTCACCCTGATTCGTGACTTACATGTGCTTGGCATGTTGAATCAGTCTAACACTTGTCATTACCTGGTTGTGCCACATGTTCCTAGCTGATGTGGTATGCTGACGTGAGTCGGATCGATGGTTGAGATGTGATCTTGATTTGACAGCTTAGATTACGTCGCGATTTTGCATATCGCGAAATCAGGATTTCTGTGGATGATATTACTTGTCATCTCCAACTCTCGATCCCCGAAACTCCGACAGGGAGTCAGATCAATGGTCCACATAACCCCCTTAGATGGACGATCCTCCTGCTTTCGGGATTTGTGAGCCCTCTACTGCTTGCACTTTAAATATCGTGTAGGTTTTCCTCGATCCAACAGTGGTCGGACCCTGTGCTCAGATCTAACGCTCGAGATCTATCCTCCTTTTCAGCGTGCTCTTCTTGTCTACATTCAGATCTGACAGCCCTCATGCTGTCGGGAATTTTGGATGGGATCCAATAATCAGAAATGCTTCACAAACTTTGTGGGACTTCATCATGCCTGATCAACAGTTTAGATCAATCCTCGATTTGACGACTGGGGATTGTTGCGTTTAGACAATTGTTGCGTTGCTGGTCTTCCTAACTATCACTACACTACTGATCATCGCTGATGTACTCAATCCATCATCGTTGTTGTACTTGCCATCAATGACAAGCATACGCTATGTGTAAAACATACCAAACATCCTCTGCACTATCTCTTCTGCAGCGTCTTCTCAAAATACTTCTGGTGCCTGTCTGTTACTTCTTCCTGTACTCATTCCATCTTCATTGCTGTACTTGCCATCAATGACAAGCATATGCAACCTGTGAAACATTTCCAACACACTCAACAATAAAGGGTTTTCTAAAGTTAGGGGTGGCTAGGACAAGAGTTGTACTCATAGCCTCCTTAAGTTTCTCAAAATCTTCGGTTTCTTATTGAGTCCAAGAAAATGTGTCATTTTTCAATAATGTTGTTAGAGGTGCTTATATTTCACCATAATTCTTGATAAACTTGTAGTAATATCTTGTCAATCCTAAGAATCCTCTAAGATTCTTCAAGGCTCGGGGAATCATCCATTCCATCATAGCTTTAATGTTGTTTGGATCCATTTTAATGCCTTCATGAGATACAATATGACCCAAATATTCCACTTCTTAAACCCCAAAGGCACACTTGAAAGACTTTGCATATAGTTGTTTCTCATCTAGTAGTTTTAAGACCATATCAACATGATGTACATGCATTTCCCAAGATTTATTGTAGACTAGTATATCATCAAAAAATGATAACACAAATTTTCTCATGAAGGTTTTGAGAATAGAATTCATCAAGCTTTGAAATGTGGAAGGTGCATTAGTAAGGCCATATGACATCACCAAAAACTCACAATGACCTTCACGTGTTCTAAATGTTTTTTTTGGGATTTCTTCTTACCTCATTTTAATTTGATGATTTCCAAAACGAAGATCCAACTTGGTAAAGAAAATTTCTCCCAACAATTTATCTAATATTTCATCAATGATGTGAATATGAAACTTATCTTTAATGGTCATCTTGTTGAGATCTTTATAATTTAGACACATATGTCATGAATGTTGTTATAAATCTGCATCAAAGGTTAGCAAATTACTCAATCTAGAGGTTTTGACCTAGATACAGGTAAAAATGGAGATGAAACAAAAAATCTATATTTGAAAAGAGAGATCTAAAACATGTTAAACCCTAGTGTATTCATATAAAAATAAATAAATAAACGAGATGCAACCATGAAATGAACAAACAGATTTAAAGAATGTAGATACTCACTCCTTTACCAATGGAAATCGATGTTAAAATATCAGCTTTGAAGAATATCTATGAAGAAAGTGGCTCCAAGACCTCCTCCTTGGGAGGGTCCTTTTCTTCTTAGATGAGTGGTGAATCCCATATCCTATGGTTGTAAGTAGATTTGATGATGCTAAAGTGATATCAAGAGAAAGGATTTCTCTTGAGGTCTAGAGAAAATTCAACAACATGTAGTCACTTGTGGATGGATGGACGTGGAAATAAATAGCCCTCCCCATTTTTATAGGAAAAATAGTGGTTAAACCCCCTTGAAATGGTCATAATAAATAACTATTTGTTGACCATGTCAAGTTTAAATACTACTTTTATGGTTGAGATATGTCCACTTTTAATTATTTTACCTTTCCATAAATTTCCTGGGGAAATGCTCAAAAACAAAGATTTTATGGGCCAATGCAGCTTTGGGGGTGATTTCTGCATTGGCTAGTATATATTTAGATGTAAAAAGTGCATTCATGACCATGAAATTTTGAGGGATGTTTCATGAGGTCTAATCGAGGTGGAATGTGGCAAAGGAGGTGTAAAAAATGTGTTTGGTGTATTCTAGTAAGCTCATGAACTTAATACATGTGAGCCATTTTTGGGTGATAACAATGAACCTTCCTTTTTATAAACCATCACCACTCGTGAAGAGAAATAACTTTGGCTAAGTTGAATGATTCTATCCTCTAACATTTCTTCAACCATATGGTCAATCTCACTCTTTTGTGCATATGGGTACTTATAGGATCTTATGTTGGGTGGTACACTTTCTGGTTGCAAATTAATAGCATGGTCATGATCTCAGGTAGGTGGAAGACCATTAGGCATATCTACAAATACCTTTGAATGAATGTCAAAACTTTTTGGAGACCCATAGGAATAGAGGGTCTAGATTTTTGAACATTTAGTGAGAACACTTGTGCAATTACACTATGTTTTCCATTTCTTAGCAATTTTGTCACACTATTAGAACTTATCTCTTTAGAGGGTTTCCCTTGGATACCTTTAAATTCAATTTCATTTCCTTTTGAATAAAATATCATGAAAATTTCTTCAAAATTAAGAGCCATTATTCCCAATTATTGTAACCATTGGACCCCTAATACAACATCAACACCACTCATTTGGATCACAATCATTGGACTATCCAAAAAATAATCTGCCATAGTGAGCTTAATAATATTTCACTTCCTTGAACAATTCATGGTACCTTCATCTGCAATCATTATTTGAAACTCGAGTGCTGGATATATAAAACAATTGTGAAGTTTGGTTGATTTGCAATTAATGAAGTTATGACTGCTAGCTTTTTCTTTTTGATATATCCTTTTATTTGAGAGTTTGAGGAGTTTTAATGCCAGCCAATGCATCACAATATACAGATGGAATAGTCTATTCTAGTTCTATATCTTGCGATGGTTCTAAACGATCAAAAGTATGTAGGGTATGTACTTGTTGGATGTGGAATTTAATTCCACAACCAATGAGTGTGTACACTTGAAATTTGAGTAAACGTATAAGTATGTAAATTGAAAATACGATAAAAAAAGTACTTTTCTTTCTTTCACTTTGAAAATTCATAACTCGTGTTTCATTATTTTTCTTAGGAGGCCGATTTTAGGCCTCAATTTTTCTCTAATGTGAGTGAGGTTAGGATGATATTTTTTCATGTATTTCTAGTTTATCTCACTATGGGGATATCAAAAGTATGTAGAGTGGGTACTTGTTGGATGCAAAATTTAATTATGCAACCAATGAGTGCTTGCACTTAAAATTTGAGTAAACCTATAAGGAGATACGTCAAAACTACGATTAAAAATGTAGTTGTCTTTCTTTCACTTTGAAAATTAATAACTCATATTTTATTATTTTAACTAGTATTTATTATTTTCCACAGGAGACCCATTTTAGACCTCAATATTTTTCCAATGTGAGTGATCTTAGGAGAATGAACATGGTGCTCTGTATAGTTGTTAGTGGCCACCCTTTTAGTATCCATACTTTTACTTTCAACTTTCCTCACCACACTAAAATCATACTCTAGATATTTAGGTTCCAATAGGTGCACCTCATGTTGAATGCTCTCCTTTAAAGTGCCCATAAAGATATCTATCAAATTATCCTCTAGAATGTATTTACTTTGAGACTCACCTTTTGAAATTGTTGAATGTGCTCTATAATTAGGCCTATTTTCCAAAGATTTTGTCAATTGAATAAATAATTTGTTTCTTTTAATATATCCAATAATGGACTAAGAGATAATATAATCCTTTTTTCGTTCACAAATCCATTGGTACCAGAAAAATTGATTATGTTCTAAATACAAGGACACAAGAGTTACATTTTATAAAGTTGGCACTTGGTGTAGATAAAATAATTTATCCATTTGGAATATCCATGTTATATGATATTTAATGTCAATCTTCCTCATATCAATATTGGGAATTAATTAGTATGTATCAAACCTCAACATATGTCCAAGCTCTGTCCACAGACAACTCTAAAATCCACACTAATTGTAATTTTCAAAATTTTCCATAATCCTAGCTCATGAAAATATCTCTAATACCATATTTATCACAATTGATCCTTCCTTAAAGATGATATAACCACATAATATAATTTGATACCATAATTATTCATCTTGGTCACCCTACTAGGTATAATTCTATATCACTATAGCTATGATACCCACATTTTAGCCTATCATGCATGCTTATATGCAATATTCCATGTAATGCACTCATAACATACACATGATAAGATAAATTAAACATGACTGCACATGCATGAACACATAGAAACCATAACAACATATATACACAATGTAAACACAACATTAGAGCATATGAAACTATAAAACATAACATTATATTTTGTAAAAGAAACAATGGTCTGCATACCTCAATATTTCAACCCATTCATAGAGTTTTTCACTCTAGTTCTCTTAGTAGCGGGTCACCCTTGAGTCGTGGCCATGAATCCAATAGGGAAAAGGATCCCTAAAGGCCAACTATGTTCTAACAATCAATACAGGTAGAAAACTAGGCCAAGGTACCAAACTCCTACAACAATTCCAACCAACATATTTTCATTCTAATAAACTTGCAAAACCCAAGGAAGTGGACACCCTTCTCTTCTTTGTAGCCCCTGAATCTTTCCCCCTTCCCTCAGAGGGATCTAACTTGCACTAGATACGAAGTATTCATGTTGTGGATCTAAGAACTATAACTACACTAATGGATTCTCCATGCACCTTCAAGGCCTCACACAATGGGTAGCCTACCCAAAAAATTCTCAATCAAGGCTCCAACCTTCCCCAAGGCAACTTATTGACATGTCTAAATGGCATGTCAAGAAGGTAAGGAAGAACGCTCGATGGTAATTCCCAATTAGAATTACTCTCCTTTGAGGTAGTGTTTCTAACCAACATGTGGGCTTGGTGGCCACTATGAATTAAAAGAAGAAAAAGGGAAAGAAAGTGAACCCCCCCCCCCCAAGAAATCATAAATTCTAAATGTACTCTAAAAAAAATCAATTTAATCTAATCTAACTACTTCTAATCTCTCCTGCGTAAGAGCAAAACTTATAGATGAATACAATTTAAAAATGATAAATTTGAAAACAAAATAGTTCATGTGAGTCAAGAATATGTTAAATAAATGATATTGGAGATAAAATAAAAAATACTTGCATATAATACCTATAACATCATCCGTGTACTCATTAGAAATCACAACAACATAAGTAATCCAAATATTGAACATAGAAATAGCTCATATGACAAGCACTTAGAAAAACTTAAATAACAAACACATCATTAGAGTAGTCCCAAGGACATTTGATAACAATTATGATCTCTAAATTCATTTTTTTCCTCATTGTTGAGATAGTATTGTTACCATCAAATCATTGGAAAAAGTACCTTATTACATTTTGTGAGTTCTCTTTTTGATCCAGATTATTTTCGACATGAAATGAGAGAGGAGATATAATAAATAAATGTACAGAGATATATCAGATATCCAATAATGTAGTAGAGATATATCATATGTATATAACAAGAGGCACATATATACAATAATACACAATTTCTATTAATGAGTGAAATGTACAGAACTGTAAAATTACAGAGTGAAAGACTTGCTAGAATGGTGGAAGCTTATCTCTGAGAAGAGATGTGATGGCTACTCACATTCACAAGAATATGGTTGTTACAATGAGGCTCTAAAGGCCTTTTTAACATAAGGAAAATCCAAAATCCTAACCCTAGAAGATGAAAAGCCAAAAGGTTTGTGGGCCCCGATGGGGGTAGTTGATACATCAACTTCCCTGGGGCATAATGTTTGCATACGATATATGTTATGGGTGTTCGATACACCGTTGGATGGGTATAGCCGAGAAGAACACATTTAGACTAGTCCAGGGCAATGCCTTTGGCAATTTCTTGGGGCCTAAATCCCCCAAAAACGTAGTTTAAGGCCTTAAAACGACCCCGAAAGTTTAGGACCCTAAACATTGTTGAAAAACTGCCAAGGTGGAAAAATCTATTTTGAGCCAATGGAATAGATGGGTGGCCATTGATATCCACCTGGATCAATCCTCTCTCATTAGAAAGCAATGGTCTCCATTGCGTAGAGTTCCTGTCGAAGAGGGGGAAGCGTTTTTTGAATCTTAACCTTGGTGAGTTGCTTGCCTTGTTGGAGAAGTTGTGTTGCTTGGTTTGTGGGAGGTAGTTGAGAACATGATGAGATGATTGTGTGTAGAAGGAAAGTTTGTTATTTTATTCAATCTTTTCAACTTTCTTTTGCTGGATAGAAGGTGCTTGGATTGAGGCTACAATGGTTGCAGTGTCCTTCTGTTCACCTTTTGAACAGATTGTGAAGAAGTTGAATCTTGTAGTATGAGATACTGCCTTGTGGAACTATTTAGGTGGGATGATAGTTGGAACTACCTATGGTATCCTATAGAGAGGACCTCCCAAAGTAACAATGACACAATGGGGTCGAGACTCATAAATAACATAGTTCTTCCACATATATGGATGGTCCAAAAGGACATCACAGACATCCAACAGGGAAACATCACATAATACCTCATCCTTGAAGGTTTGGATTTCATATGACAATCGATAGTGTTGGCTGACACATGAATATCATCCTTGACGAAGCGACCTGATGTTTTATGGTTGCATATTGACAACCTCTACTGAGATGACTTTATTTTGGCTTCCGATATCAACAATCAAATGCAATGGGGTACACTTCACCCACATCTATGAATGAAAATGACACTCCCCCTCTTTAGGATTTGCTGGTTCTTCTAGTTTAATTGTTGTGTTCGTGACAGTAGCAGCGGGGTCTTCGTCGATGATTTGTCTTCTTCCATTATTTTCTGAATCAATGCTTGACTCTTTTTCTTTGATCTTAGCCACCAATGATTGTTTTGAGCGACATTCATTAGTGTTGTGCCAGGGTATTTTTTGGAAATCACACCACTTTCCAGTGTCCTTCTTCATATTTTTGTTGCCCTTGTTTTCTTGTGGCTTGGATGGGTTTTTGGGAGGTTGTTTATTAGGGCCATCTTTATCATACTTTTGTTGTTGTGTATTTTCATACTTGAAGTCCCATTTGTTCTAGTGCCTAAATTTCTATTCGATTTTGACAACATATCAATAGGCAACGCCTAGTGATGAGATGTCCAGGAAATCCTTTTCAATTTGGATTTACCTATGCAGAACCCCGTGGTATTTCAGAACCAGATGTCGCTTAGAGTCTTTGATACCCAGCTTGGTACACAAGGTATGGAAATTATTTGTGAACTCTGGCACTATTTGACCCCTCTCTTGCTGCAATGTGGTCCATCTCATGTATTGGTCATCATAGTTACCAATAGGGTAATATTGTTCCTTGACCGTATCAACAAAAACATCCCAAGTGGGCTCAACCCCATATATTCCAAACTCCTCCATGGAAATTTTCTCTCAATAATTTCCCCACCGATGTTTGACATGGGGATAAGCCTTAAGGAGTGGGAAGGTGATATTTTCCCTATTGGAAAAATTATGAATAAAGAAATAAACTTATATCATATTTAACCATTTTTGTAGGGCATCCACATTTATTTGACCTTCAAATATGTGAATATCAAAATTAACTTATAAATTTAAAGGAGAGGTGATTCCAAAGTGGCCACTTCATGAAGACATGCTTGTTGTTGTCAGAAGGCATTGAAGGATGTGGGAAAAATTCTCCATCATTTCGTCCTTCGGTCACATGAGATATTTCTCAAGCAACATATTAATAGAATATTTTTCTCCATCGTTTTATTTTTTCCACCATGGAGAGTTTCTTGGGCATGCGAGAGTGATTGTCCTTAAGATAGACAAGCTTAAGATTGAACTTGTGATACTCGGACCTCGTCGGGGACATGCACTAAAAGGAGAGGGTTTATATTATTTGGATATGAAATGAGAGAGGTGTTGGATTACTGAGAGGGTGGGTGAATTAGTAATAGAGCAATTTAATCCTTTTTAACCATATAATCCAAGTGTTATATCAATGAAGCATTATTATCCAATAACTTCAGAGTAAATAAGCAATGAACAAATGAACAATCGTACACATACACAGTACATCAATGTTTTACGTGGAAACCCAAATCGAGAGAAAACCACATAATGATTTTTCTTATATCTCTTGAAGAATCACATTCATTGGAAGCACCAACTTCCCTTGTTTTCCAGCTACAACTGGAAGGAGGCTCCAACCCCCTAGTTTCTCAGGCTACAACCCGAGGGAAGCTCCAACTCCCCAATTCTCTGGCTACAACCAAAAGGAGGATACAACCCCCTATGTTCTCCAGATACAACCACCTGTCCTTGCCCCGTCCTGCCACCCTGAAGTATAAGTATAATGATTGAACCACTGTCAACCTATCACTATGAGATATATCACTATAAATCTGTACCAATAAATATGAACCATGCATCAACCTGTACCTGAACCTGTAATCAACATGTACCATAAACAAGTCCATCAACCATACACCAACCTGCAATCAACCTGTACCATAAAAAAGTGCATCCAACCATGTACCAAGTATGTACCAATCATGTGTCAACTGCTCATCAGCTATGAATCATCAATATGTACCAGCATCATCAACTATACACCTCATGTATGTGCCAACTCATCAACTACTTGTCTCAACCATGTACTCAACATGTAGCTCAACCAAAAGACCTCATCAATTTCATCATCCAAATCTGATTTTTAGCTCTGTAATAGACCTAGTGTATATGATCACATTCTTGAAAACCTTCCTTAACTTCAACAACAAGAGACTAGCATTTTCATCAAACTTTTCTTTAGTCTCACATGCCTAGTTTTGGATTAGTCAACAACCCTAACTTGAAGTAATCATAACTTTGTACCTGTAATGTATAAATATCTGAAACTGATAC
>JASDQU010356466.1:0-11980 GCA_032191745.1 Picea mariana | reverse complement strand
CGGAGTAATTGAAATAGGGTATGAAGAACACTAATCTAGATAACCAAGTACATTAACATGTAGGGTCATACAAGATAGTAAGAGATCCTTTAATTCAAATTCATGAGCTAAATAAGAAGATGACAGTTCTTAAAAGATGAGCTAAACTGAATCAAAGTACAGAGTAATGCAACACATGAACAAATCTGACATTGGTAGCAAAAGAAGACTGTGATTCATATCAAGATAAGAGTCTAAGTACATGAGCCAAAATGTATCTAGGATTGAACCCTTTAGTTCATCTTCTCTTTTCAGCTTTATAGCTTTTACAACACAGTATCTAGATCCTGAATTAATGGATCAGATTTACTAAATACAAAAAGTCAAAACTATATTTACAAAAAATAAGGAAAGATCCTCAAGATGAGGTCAATCCCACATATGATAGTCTTCAGAGGTAGTAGAGTCCTGATGCAATGTAGACTATCCTCCCAAATTTGTTTGATGACGCTTCCAAAAGATAGAATTCGAATTTGCTAAGTTGTACCAAAACCCTAATTTGTTTCCACCAAAATAGGTACCAAAACTAATTGAACACCTCCTTTTATCTTTATGCATAAAAAATGGACATTGAATATGACTCTATAATTCAACATCTATCCATTAAAAGTGGTTTCAAGTGATTCGGATCAGTAAAACTTCGATCTGGGTATTTTTCAACAAATCTGGCAGTGACAGGCTTTCGGTGGTTAACACTGGAAAAAACTGGGTGCTTTAACCACCGAAAGCTCTTCTTTCGATGGTTAAGGAAGGCAAAATTTAGGCCTGTTAACCACCGAAAGATGTAACTTTTGAAAAACGGTTCTGTGGCGAATTAATTTGCATGAGAATCGCAATGACTGGGATTCTGTGAGATAGAGATGAGAAATAACAAAAAACTAAGATTTGATTCCTAAATCAAAGGGATTTCAAATGGAAAATCATCACGGTGATATCTCTTGGAACTTGGTTTTATGAAAGTCACATGAAACAAAAGAGTTAATCAAAATCAAATTGATAATGAATTTCTATATATGCAAGGTGTTGATTTGTTTTACTTGATGCATTAGGTTTTGACATGTGGACTCAATTTGTCGACTTGGCTATATGCGATCAACTAGAGGACATGTTGATGAGGATATCCATCCAACTGATTCAATGAGTTAAACATGGCAGTGGAGATCAAAATTATATCCAGCAAAAAATCTATTAGCAAAATCTTTGACATCTGCGATTTCAAGATCTGATGCTTTGAAATCAGCTCAGTGAAAGATTGATGACTTTAATTCTAGCAGCTTGGCAATGGGCAACTTCAACCTTACAGCTCAATACAAATTCCCTTTGTTTGGGGCTTCTTCCTCATGATCTGATGCCTTCCATTAAAACCTGTCAAACACTTACAAATCCAGTTGTGCATGCATTTATCGAACCTATTCATTTACAAAATTTGCCAACCTGAGCATTTTGAAATTTCACATTTCTGAAAACGCTACCTGATCTTGCGGGGGATTTTTGACTGCCTTCCCAAGATCCAAATTCAGATATGAAATCTCCATTGGAAATATTAGGATGTGCAGTTTTCAATTGACTATTTGAGCATGTGAAACGGACTTTCCATGGCTGAGAAAAATGATTTTTCCCAAGGCAGGTTATTTCTGGAAAATTTGCACTTTCGGTGGTTAAATTAGACTCGAATTTAGCCTGTTAACTACCAAAATATCTGTTTTTGGTGGTTAATGAGCGCTTTTCAGGCCCGCCTAAACCAATGAAACCTGATATTATCACTTTTACTTGAGAAGGCCAAATCCAATGCTTGTTCCAAGTTTATTTGCAGAAAGTAGACCATCTAACCCACCTAAAAAATTTTAGAAACAAATTTTTGGACCTCTTCCTATCACCTAAAATTTGACAAAATGACAGTGCTATTTTAGGAGATAACATAATGGAAGAAATATCAATCCATTTTTGGTCATGAGCTTTGTCCAAGGCAGTGAGATGGTGCTCCCATTCTTGGCTACGAGTGTGGGCCATGGGGAAAAGTGGGACCGCACATAAAAGGTTTACTAGTGATTGGTACCACTAAGATCAATGAAAATAGAGGAATTCAATGGGATATATGCCAAATAGGGGTGTCAGAAAGGGGTCGAGTCCATGAAAAAAAAAAATTGATGAAAAATGATAGGTATGACTACAATCAGGGTGAAGAGAGGAATCCAATGGGATAGGTCTAAAATAATGGTGTTGGCAGGATCCATACTTTTTTTTCTTTACTCCTATGGATTTATACTCCAATATGAATAATATTGCAATGAAGAAATGGCCAAATGATTAACAGGAAGAAACGTGTAGGAATTTCAAAACCAAAATGCAGGAGGAATCGTTGCACAACAATAGATCATGTTTGTTATGTTTCTATTTATGTCCCAAAGGTTAGGGTATTCATAGTTTCTACATACAATGGTTTTACCTGTGCCATATCTCTTTGGTATACATGCAAGTTCCAACAGTAGTACCTGACCCAATATCTCAGAGAACCAACTAAGGAGGCTAGACTGTGCCATTATCCATACTATTTGACTACCTAGGTACTAGATGGTATCTACCTGAGTGTTTTTCTCAGTGGTACAATAGAATTCAAGTAGTTGATTGGTTTATCTACGTAGGGCTTCAGGATATCTGGGTCGGTCTATAAACAAGTATTTTCTGATGTGATACCACTCGAAGGGGTACGAACATGGGTTACTAGGGTGGACAATAATGTGCAGTTAAGTACCACTCGTATTTCTTGCATGTATACTTCCTTTACTATGGATTTATTCACTTAACGATAGATCTCTATATATTTAAGACGTCATAATACATCTCTACCTGATCCAGAATCGGATCCAAGAGCCTGACAGGGCTCAAAAAGGCTCAAAAATTAAAGTTCTCATAATCAAATGAAACAAATTCCATTGCGACCGGCTCATCGCGCCGATTCTGGCCATATATTTACTTTCTCAAACAGGCTCCGTATGCCAGAGTTATCGCACTTTGATCAAATTCCCAAACAGTGAAAAAATAAAAATAAAAAGTCAATAGTCAAAAGGTGACATGGCACTCTCTAGTGGTGACACGTGGCAGTGGAAAAAGTGACATGTGGTAGCACAAGAAGTAGGGTGACTGAGCAGTGACAGGGACCAATGGCAGAGTGACACCTGTCAATTTTCAGGCAAATCTGGTGGTGCCACATGGCCCAGGCATGGGCAACCACGTGGCACCCAGTCATTAAACATGTGGTGAGTTAAAAAATGTTTTGGGGTCCATAGGTTTTGAACCCATGACCAACCACCAAGCCAATGCTTTGGGGAGAGACCTCTTACCAATGCACCACAATGGAGCTTGTTTAATATAGCTCGCTATATTTGAATTAAAGTGTTGCATGGTGTAATGTGGTGCAAAAGGGGGCTAGGGCCAAGACCCAGCCTAAGGTTTCTTGTCAGGGAATACGACCAGGGGCGTGACGCGTTGTATAACCGTTCAACTATCAACTCAAAAGGCGTGATTTGGTTAGCACCTTCACCATATACTACAGGGGCCATAACCAAGGGGTTAGGCACGAAATGAGGGGCCCAGTCCTATTGCACAACGCCACATGGCCTTATGTTTTGGGCTAAGGGGCCAGCGCACAACCCTTTGGGCTAGTGGTTGGCCACCTAAGAGCCATATGACCTCATTTTAGAGCATGCACCCAACCCTAGGGGATATTTTTGAATTTTGGTTGCAGAAGTGGGTTTTTTACCTATGTTTAGTGGATTTTTATGATTTTTAGGCCTGTTATTAAATATTTTGGCCATTATTGGGAGATATTGGACTCTTTTTGAGCCCAGAGTTTGGGAGGAAGTTGGGAAATGATAACCAACTTCAGATCTATAAAACTAGGCATGTTTTAGGCCATGGAGGACAATTAGATCAGATTTATGCTGAATCAAAGCCAAGCCAAAGCCATTTTTATGCAGGGACGTTGTTGAGGAGCAGATGCTTGCGGGCCATTTTTGGGATCTACACTCAGTATTTTTCAGTGTCGTCAGTTGTGTTGTATTTCTAAGGTCGAGCAGAACATAGTGAAACTAGTATGAGATCCATTTGATGTACTTTTTCTATACTTTGCAAGAATCGAAGAATTAATAAAGAAGCCTCCCCCACTGAGACAAAGGCCCAGAGATGTAGGCAATTTTGTATCGAACTCCATTATCACTTCTCTTGTTATGGTTTGTTGTTATTATTGCTTCAGTTCATATATGTATATGATTTTATGGCTGTGATATAATTCTCTTATCCTCATCCTCTTTCATTAGCTTCTTAAATGGTTAATAAACACATGCAAAAATAACTCAACCAGAGTCATTAAAACATCTTTTCCGAATCACTACCCTGGAAAAAAACCAACCCATAATTTTCTGCCAAGGAAATTGCTTTGACACCACTTGTAAGGTATCGAATCTATTATAATAGTCGAAAATAGAAATATTGTAGAGAATAATAGCAGAACAACATAATGGATAAAACCACAACACCAGAATAATACCTTTATTGATAGAAAACAATGTTCACTTGCCTCTTCGTGGGGGAAACCTTTAGTAGAGAAACTCTCTAGTATAATAATTCTTAAGAAAAAAACTTACATTCCCTTGAATCCTATTTATACTAAATCTATTTATCAAAAGAACATTCCATACAAATATATTCTACAAGAGAAATATTCTATTAGGTATTCTTACATTTGACTTATTCTTCCTTATTACTAGGCCTTATTAATATTGGCCTTTATTACATGGAAAATATATTATTCTTCCTACATGAGGGGTTAAGGAGGTTAGGTCCCTAAGAAATTCCATGGATGCATGGCTGACCCTATGTTGGAGGGTCGGAATATTTTGTTTAAATAGTATATTGGGAAAGTATTTCATTCCTCATAAAGAGGTAAGATGAAATGCTAAAAGAGAAATGAGAAAGAGTGACCTTTTGTTGGTTGTTATCTTGTAAAGAGGGCATCATAATTATGATTTTATTGGTGATATTGGCCATGTAAGTGACTGTAATGTCTCATCAAAACTGGATGATGTTAAATAAATGTGAATGAATGAGGTAAAAAGGTGCAATATGCACATACATACATGTATACATATATATACATGCTTGAATGTATTATATGATTTCTTGATCAAGTAGGATGTGAGGCAAGATGTGTACCTTCCAGATATGATTAATGTCATGAATACATGGTTGACCCTATGTTGGAGGGTCTTTTTATCTCAATGGAATAATAATTTGAGGAGTATGTGTTCAATTTTCCTTAGGAAAATCTAGTGTAACTTGCTGAAAGAATAAATGAGAAAGGATGCTCTATTGTTATGATAGAAGGAAAAATGAATATACCTTTGAAAAAAACTAATACATGTATATGACTGTGAACAAATCATGAGTGAAATTATTTAAATTGACGTGAAATGTGGAAAATATAAAGTGTGTCAGTGGTGGACACACATAACATGCTATGGAATTTGATTAAGTGCATGGAAGCACAACCTGGAAGCAAGTTGGTAACATAGAGATACACTATTGAATGTGTATCTTAATGCATGATAATATTCCTTAAGGGAATATTGGATGAATCTTTGGAATAACAAAGTTGAATTTGACACTAGATTGATTCCATTTCAGATGGTATTGGATATGCGACAAGAGGGTTGCATGTTGAAGAAGTTCCCCGTGGAGGAACTGTGTAAAGAACTCTGTCAGGAGAACAAATCTATAACCTTAATGACTACTAAGAATTGTGTAGTGGGCTACAAAGCATATTTATAAAAGAACCATGGAATGTGTTTCAAAATATAATGAATGCATAGGAGACATGCACATAAATGATGACCAGTCTGATTTTCTATTTGGAAAATGTGTAGAGTGCACTAGTTCATAATTATTTGTGAACTAAAATCTTGTTGTAGTGGCATGTTGATTTAACCAAGAAATTCAAGATGAAACTTGGCTAAGACTTCTCAAGGAACATAGCAGGAAGATCCCTACGGGGATGGTTTGCAGAATCAAATAAGGATAAAAGGAGGAAGACTTTTCTCATTCTAAAAAACTCTGATTTTCCTAACAGATTTGTGTGCCATAAAAGAATGATTGTGAAAACAAGTATGGTTGGTGAAAATAAAGTAAGATAACAAGTATGTTTAAATCAATGGGCTTGGTTGAGCCATGTTAATTAAAGACAATGAGGCCTTGGAAATAATTGAGTTGGACTGGAAGTCTCAAGCTATGTAGAAGGAGTTGGACTAGGGAGGAGTTCCTTGAATCTTTTCTTGTTGTTTAATGTGTTTCTCTGGTATGAGAAACTGATATAATGTTGTGTGTAAATGATTCTAGCACGAGAATGTCGATAGATGTATGACTATAAATACAACTGAAAATTGGATTGTGATTGCACTAGTTAACACATTAAGGGGAAATGTGATAGAATGAATACAGATAGGTTGGGGCATATATGAAAATTTTTTAATGATTTAAATTCTATGATACATGCATTTTTATTTTGTATGACAATTGATATGATTGTGAATGTGATGATGCATGTTATATGTAGGAAATGATTGAGTTGTTGGGAAAGGAAGACTACTAATGGTGGATAGCCTCAAGTAGAGGTTAAATGCAAGAAGGCCACAATTGAAAGAATTATGAAACAATTTTGGGAGTTCCCATGAAAGCACCACTAATGAGGCAATATCATATAAGGTGTTGGCAACTAGAACATGTATAAAAGTGTTCATGCCTATGTGACATAAGGCATGAAGGGATTGGGTAAGAATCCCTTCTAAAATATTTATTATTTTAATGATATGTATGTGTTTTAGAGTGGTTGTTGTATGCCAATGATACCCAAGTAGATTATGATTTTGGAAAGAGAGACCTGGAGGACAAAGGGAGGAACCTATGATAGTCAAGGATGATTGAGATCCTTGCAAGAAAATTTATGAACTAATGATTCATGAATGAATTGACCAATCAAGAATGATTGGGAACAATAGTGATCATGAGAAGCACATTGACTGAATGAATTGAGGAAATGAATGCTTACATGAGAGGGAAGACAATGGATTGTCCATTGTGGAAGAAAGACCTTCCAATATTTGACGAGAATGTAACAATGACAAAGAAAAGTATTGGGTGGCCATAAGTGTTCAGACCCTAGTTACTAATAAACAAAGAATGATTAAATGCATTCTTGTGAAACTTTTAGTTTCATGTGTAATGATGTGAGGCTATGATCAACTCAAAGAAAAAGGAATAGTCATGTTGTAATAATGAATGTGGATAGAGAATCCATGTAGTTAAAGGTTGGTTGGTACCCAACACACCATGGAAAGAGTGCCTAATATGAAATGTGGTAATCTGAAAATAAATGCAAGGGTGCATTATATGTGAATGTGGCCATGGGAATTGGCATATTGATTAAATTCACTTAATGTTGAATTGTATTTGGAAAGGTTTGGTATGCTAAAATGATGCATGTGAAAGGAATAATATTTCTTTTTGCTTTATATCATTGAATATATAAAATTGATTTGATTGTTAGTATGCACAATTAAGAATTGCTTATGATGACATTGTAAAAGTGCAATGAAAATATTTTTGCATGGGAAACTAACAATGTGTTTGGTTGAATGAAGTTGAAATTGCAAGAAGAAGGGTCTTGTATATGGCAGTGTAAATATTAGTTATAAAAGAGACAAACTATTATGAGAAGGGAATCTCATACTTGTGGAATATGGTTCTTGTATGGAACATATATGAAAATGGGAATGTAAAAATTAGAAATCTATGGCTAACATATTTGAAATGTTCAAATTAATGTTGTGTCTCATGGTTATTGTATGCATGTGGTATAGGTGAGATAATAGATCTTTCATGGAGGGATAGATGATGGTTTCCAAGATTGAAAATAGTGGAAAAAGGTTATAGTTATGACATGAAAACCCTGTGATAACCCATGATAGCCATAAAAGAATATAGTTTTGAGGTAACACGGGCCAAATGAATGCCTTGACAAAGAAACTTAGAGGGATGCCTCGAATGTAAGACTCGATGAAGTCTCAAAAAATCTTCTTGTGTGAGAAATCCTTGGAAAGGAAAGATGGATCACCTGAGGGACCATATAACAGAGAAGGGGATGCATGAGACTAGTTCTATAGGTTGAGTTACCATAAGGAAGAGGAGACTTCAATATTTCTTGTAAATTGTTGGTCGAGATCATGCACACAATGAGTATTCCAAGGATAAATAGTGAGCCAAGTTAATGAGATAGCCATATGGATGAAAATCCATAAACTACACAGATAAGTATTGTGTTGATTGTAAATTTCCTCTTGAATTATGAATAGTAATAAAATGTTTTATGCATGAAATTATGAATTGACATGCTTGTTGTTTGAAATTTTTGTAAGCATGTGTCAAATTCCAAGAGTGTGGAAAAGGACTAGACCAAGAAAAGGGAGATGATGTTGAAGAAAATGAATGATAAATGCGTGGAATTTGTTAATGAGAAAGAACACCAAGGGAAATGTTCCTTTGTATGGGGACAGGATTGTAACACCCCTTTCCTAAGCCCATGATTATATGTAATTAATCATAATTAATGATTTTCATGTCATGGCATGTGAACAATGTAAATGTATTATTTATTTAACTAAGATCACCAATCGCTGACTCTGGGGGTGAATCCTTGAAGCAGTTGTCGTTATATCACTAGAGGAAAGGGTGAGGAAACTTAGAGAAGGGGTTGATCATGCTAATATGACCCAATTTTCCACTTCCTGAAATATTTGATTAAAAAAAAAAAAATTATTTCCCTTAGCCCTGATTTCAAGGAAAATCAGCTAAAGAGGGAGGTTGGTAGTTTAACAACCAACCACCTCAATGAATGGGAGCATGGAGAGTTCCTTGAGGTGATAGAAAATTGTCAGCTAGATGAAAACAAGAAAGGCCACCCTGGATTCCCCATGATTGAGCCACAAGCTACCTTCTGACAGAGGAAATAGAAGGACAATCAAGAACTTTCCCAAGCTATGAATGCAAGAGAAGCACATGAAGGGAAGAGAGGAGGAGAGCTATGAGTTCTAGGGTCAGAGAGAAGACCATAAACATAGGGGTGTGAAGAGGAGTGATGAGGATGGAACACAGAAGATCCCATGAGTTCTTGACTGAAACACAATGTGGTGGCAGGATTGATGTTGGTTGGAAGGAAATCCAACTAGGAAGGCATCCAATAAACCCTGTGGAGGCCCTGAGTCCAGTAATAAGAAGGGGAGACTTCTGTTGTTGCCATAGAAGTGGAGGAAAATAACCTCCCTTATCTAATTATTGACTTGATGAGTCAACAATGAGAGAGTTCCCTAGTGGTATCATGGCTTGGCATGGGGTTGGCAAAAATGCTAAGAGTGAATGAATCTGAGCCTAGGGTTGGGTGGAAAAGTGAACACCTACAATCAGTTTTGGCTAGTTACATCTTGTAAATAGATAAGTATCTCCAAACTCTGTGTCATTGAATTGAAATGTGTGGTTGGATGTTTATAATTGTGCTATAAATTTTCATGCATGAATAACGATATTGATGCATGTTTAATATGTAAATCCTTACATTTTGATGACTGTAGGATAGTGAGTATTATACATATAATGCACAGTTAAAAGTGGGTATCTGGTAACAAAATTGAAATAAATGAAATGAACTTGATTCTATGATTCGTGTGTACACATTGACATAACCATCGCTATAATGAACCTTCCATGAGAAGAAACTAGAAGTTCTGAGTTAATAATTGACAAAAATATTGAGTCAAATGAGGGGACTTAACCCTCCTTCACTGTCAAATTAAGTTGTTGGTAATACTGCATATGAGAGGCTATAGGAGGCCAATGACCATATGTTTTCTTCCCCTATTGATAAAATTGAAATGTTGCAGGATTTGGGATCCTCATTGGTGTGTATTTTCCCTTGTGGAAGACGCAAAAAGAATGACATTCTTGTTATCCTAAAACGTGAACTATAATATGTTTAATGTCTGGATGATTTGACAAGACACAATAGCCATCGATCTCTGGGATAGGTTAGATCACATCCATTCAACGATGGGCCTTTACCATGTTAACATTTTTGTTATATATTTATGTTAATCTATAGTCATTGGACCAGTAGCAGGATGAACACCAACCATAAATCATATCGAAGGAATGGGAACCTGATAGGATAGGATTCCATCCCCCTCATTCGATACCTTTATTATACATATACAAGCGTTAATGGGGAGTTGTCTTCACGTGCGACAAGGATTCCATGTAGGCAGACAAAGTGGCCAAGGTTGCTACATGGTAGAGGTTTATTTTTCAAAGGGTAAAGAATGGGCCCCTATAGAATTCAATCCTTTGAACGAGTAGCTTAAAGCATGATTTTCAGATATGCGGTCTAAGAAATATCGTTCTTCAATATAATAGGTAAAGTTCAGGATGGATTTTTGCATCCCGGGGCACCAAAGCATCAAAAAATGAGATATTTCTAAGTATAAATACCTTTGGAAGTTCTGATACCTAATATCTGGGGATCATGGTTTCAACCCCTAGTTCCATGCCTTGTTACATAAGAACGATATATATATATATATATATATATAGAGAGAGAGAGAGAGAGAGTGACTTCATGTATGATGTACTATATATATATATATATATATATATAGAGAGAGAGAGAGAGAGAGAGAGAGTGACTTCATGTATGATGTACTATACCAACTTGGCATCCATGGTGTTGTGGAAGTGACACTTGTCAATATCTAGTTGTGGGTGATTGGAGTGTGGCACCCTCATCAAGAATAGGCTCTATGGTGCACCCCAAAAATCCTATACATTGCATCTAGGAGTGGACTAATATCCACCGTAGATCTCAATGGAGAAAATTCAATCAAATCCGAGACCGTCGGGACTTTTAGTTTATAGGCTAATGGTAAAGAGTCACAGTCTCGATGTCTAAGGTCATATAGTGGGGACATGTGTCCTCACGAGGGACAAATCTCCACCATATACCTTGTGGTAAAGGCTAGGAGTCATAATCCTAGGTTATAACTTAATTAATTACCTCGTAATCGCTAGGATTAACTTAGTTATCATCTCATAATTCTCCGGCACTAAAGGTGTTTCATAGCTATACTACATCTAGAAAGTCCCAACATCTAATGCTTGGTGGTGACATGTTGCCCGATGAATGGCCCACGTGTCATGACATGGGAGGGCCATGTGTCACGAAATGGTGGTGTTATGTGTCACGTTGTTTTGTCATATTTTGGAGAAGGTCAAGGTGGAAAAAGAGTTCCATGTGTCATGCCAAGTGGCATGACCAAATAGGGCCACATTCCCCAACATGCCAACTATTTTGCAGATCTCAGGCATCAGGAGATTTTGAGAAGTAGGATTTAACAATAGGTCGATACCCAATGCCTGAAAAAATTCGAGGTGATGTCGGATGACATCAATTAGGAAATAAGGAATGGAAAATTGTCAGCATCATGTTGGGTGAACTTTGAGTATAGTGATGACATGTATACCATGTTAGTCCGCATGGGAGATCTGTGTGTCACATGGTGATCGTGCCACACGTCAAGACGAGATTGGCGTAATGGGAAGGTGGTCCATAGGGAAAATGAGTGCCACATGTCACAAGGTGATGGTGGCCATGTATCGTGCCATGGTTAAGACAGGTGCAATATGGGACAGGGTTGTGTGTGCAAGGTTCTAGCTCATCCTAGATCGAGAGTTTTGGGACTTTGAAAAATGTAAAAATGGCTGACATTCTGGCAGTCGATGTCATGATATCTTGAGAGATGATGTCCTGAGATGACATAAAATGAATCCACCAGCCCTATGTGTGATG
>JASDQU010356462.1:0-12081 GCA_032191745.1 Picea mariana | reverse complement strand
AAAAAAACATCCTTTATTAATGTAGGTGTCATTTGATACAATGGGGTTGATATTCTTTTATTTACTACCTAGGAATGTGTACTTCTTAATTGGATTAACTTCCTTACTAACTAATGAATTAATGTCATTTTGTTAAAGTCACTATTACATTATAATGTAGGTCCAGTATATTATTGAATGTTGTTTATTCTAACACGAAATAAATACTATAAACAAAATTATTTACTCTCCCAAATACAAAATTCATAACCACTTAACTTGAATCAACAACTAAGTAATGATTAAACAACATGTAGAACATTCTTGTTCAGTCTTCAACAATGCAACACTAAACCTGTTTTGGGACTTTTGTAGGTGGTCATTTTGATTTGCATAGCCTTCTCTTTGAAGGTAGAGTTCCAATTGATTATCATAGACTATCTCTCACTTTGAGAGAGCCATAACCCTCTCCTCATTATGAAGGTAGAATACAATTGAGAACTCCCCTAGCCAATCAATTAACATGGCATCCTTACTGTGTTACCTTTATCTGGAGTTTTTAAGTTGCTAAGTCATTGTTTAAAACAAGAAATTGCCTAATCATAGAGGGGCTTCCGTAGTGCAATATATTAGATATCATTTTCGAGATTAACTGCATAGAGTAAGTCATTAATCTATGACCCATATCCATGAGTATTAGTCGCAATTGACCAATAATTCTCATGATTTGAATAGCCCACTTAACACTCATTGCATTGGGTGATGCTCACAAGGGTGAAGAAGTGGAATTGAAACCAACCGAAATGAATCGCATAGCATCAATCATCATTTCCAGTGCTTGCACCCGGCAACCAGGACTTCCTAGGTGGTCACCCATCCCAAGACGCCTCTAGCTCAAGCGCGCTTAACTGTGGAGTTTTCCCCACAGTCAAGCCCACTTAGCTTGCTACCCCATATGCAAAACCTTAACAAGTATCTTATGAACTATCCAGTTAGAGCTACCTTCACTCTTATTGTTTAATCATAGAGGGGCTTCTGCAGTGCAATATATTAGATATCATTTTCGGGATTAACTACGTAGAGTAAGTCATTAATATATGACCCATATCCATGAGTATTAGTCACAACTGACCAATAATTCTCATGATTTGAATAACCCACTTAACACTCATTGCATCGGGTGATGCTCACAAGGGTGAAGAAGTGGAATTGAAACCAACGAAATGAATCACATAGCATTAATTATCACTTCCGGGGCTTGCACCTGGCAACTAGGACTTCCCAGGTGGTCACCCATCCCAAGATGACTCTAGCTCAAGCACGCTTAACTGTGGAGTTTTCCCCACAGTCAAGCCCACTTAGCTTGCTACCCCATTTTCAAAACCTTAGCAAGTATTGTGCCTTATGAACTATCTAGTTAGAGCTCCCTTCACTCTTATTGTTTAATCATAGAGGGGCTTCCGCAGTTCAATATATTAGATATCATTTTCGGGATTAATTGCATAGAGTAAGTCATTAATCTATGACCCATATCCTTGAGTATTAGTCTCAACTGACCAATAATTCTCATGATTTGAATAGCCCACTTAACACTCATTGCATCGGGTGATGCTCACAGGGGTGAAGAAGTGGAATTGAAACCAACGAAATGAATCACATAGCATCAATCATCACTTCCGGGGCTTGCACCCGGTAACCGGGACTTCCCAGCTGGTCACCCATCCCAAGACGCCTCTAGCTCAAGTAATTGCCATCAAATTTATCATCAACCTTTTCATTGGAATCTCAAAAATATTCATGATCTGAATTATCACTTGAATCCATATCCATGTGAAAGTTTTCCTTCTTTTTCGGTTTTCACACTTACTTCTCCTATTTGCTTTATTAGTGCCCTTAAATCATTTTCTTGACTTGACATTTCACTGCATCAGTCATTGAATTTGAATCCACTAATCCAAACAATTTGTTTAATGCTTCCCACACTTTGTGGGAAGCAGTTTCCAAATCAAGATGATGCACTTCAGAATCAGATATATCCTAAGTTACCAGGATTCATATCCGGATACGGATATGGATATGGATCCGCCAATTGTTTGAAAAGCCAGGATCCAAATATGGTGGGGAAACGACAAGTATAAATGATATAAATATATTTTTATAATTTTTAAAAATAATTTTTATATAAAAATTATAAATTTAATAATATATAACTAATATATATTAGTAATATGTAATATTTAAATAAAATAATTAATATATTAGATGAGTAAACTTATTCATTATTGTTGTTATTAGATTAATAATTAATATTAATAGATTAATTTTAATCATATTGGTATTAATAGATTAATTTTAATCATACTGGTATTAATAAATTAATAATTAATATGCAATCTACTAATTAAGATATTGTAATATGTAATACTTATGCAAAATATATATATTTTTTGTAAATAAAAAGAGTTTGTATTACCTTAAGATGTCTAAAAAGCGACACATGTCCAAACATACATCAAAACCCACTGCCCGTTCTGCCACATGTATGGAAACCAGAACAGGTGGCCTGCAATGTTCATAGGCAAGCCAATATACCAGAGTCTGTCTTCAACAAAGTTTGACTGTAAATGCATCCTAGCTAAAACTGATATCATAACAGTAAAGAAACTAAATTTGAGGTGAACCCGAACTTCCATCATGGTGGACAGTGAAGGTAAACGACTGGCAACATGTTGGGCATCGACTCTTCGCAGGCTCGCTTGATAGGGAATCAAACAAGATGTCTAGACATCTAATGAGGGCATGCTGGCTGTGAAGCTGGTTAGCCATATCTCGCTTCATCTCAAAGATCAGATTTAAATCGTCCTCCGTAAGCTTGCGAGGACTGGGCAAATCATGGAGTGCCAAGGTTGGATGGTTTGACTTGCCTGTATGCTGCTTCCTATGGGTCTCCTCCTCGGCCCAATAGTCATTCCAATCAATCCTGGGGGCTTCATTGTGTGGTCCGTTGAAATTGGGGGCTGCTCCCTGCATGAAGTCATCCTACTTCTATGGAGGGATTTCCTCCTCCACCGCACAACCGCCCATAGCAATATTAGGATAATTCAAGGGGAGGGTAGTGCCAGTTGGCGCTGTCTGCTCTGTGATGTCCTCCTCTCAGTTAGGAGGAATATCCTCCTCCACTATACAACCTCCATAATTTGGCTCAAGGTCGGGCAATTGGGGCGAAGGCTGGGCCTCATCGCGTCGTCTTTGGTCGGAATAAGGATAATGGACAAAGATGCTTTCAGGATTGAGAGAAAGAGAGGGCGGGCCTGTGCGCTGGTGCTGGCCTACCAGATTGTAGTAGGCCGGCCCGCATTTGGACTTACCTCTCTCACAAGGCATGGCTTCGACACCACTGGGAGAGGAATTGAAGGAGAAGCTAGACACGAGAGAAAGAAAATTGACAGAGACTCAACTCCCTCAGATGGAGATTGCAGGTGGAAAATGCAGAGCTAAGGGAAAACAATTGAGATAAGTACCGCACCAAAAGGTTATCTGTGTGATGACGAGAGAAATGACAGCTTGGGGTGCCATGAAGGCTGAGGTGATGCTGCCTTGCTGCATCATACCAACTCCGGTTGGCCAAGCCTGGTGCGCCATTAAATTTCCCTGACTGTCCCAATGCACTAACTCTTTGCTGGATTGAATGCTAGGCATAGTGGATTGACGGAGGGGGAGGTTGGCGACGAGGGGCTTTAACTGCACTCGTCGCCAGAGTGCCATGTATCAATTGCTCGATAGCTGTCATCCCATCGGGGGTATGCAAAATAATTATTAAATTAATAAACTTAGATTAATAATTAATACTAATCCATTAAATGATAAACCCAAAATTAGTAGATTAATAAATTAGTTTTAAAAATGTAAAGATTTAGAGATTAATAATGAATATATTAAACTAATAAAAAAAACCTTGTCCCCATGCATGGGAATTGACGGTCAGTTTGGGGGATTTGATAATAGGATTGAGAATACACTGCACGCAACATGAGTCGGTGGATTAAAGAACCCAAAAAATTGTTACTAAGACGTGGATTTGATAATAAGATCGAGACTACCCCGCGTGCACTGTGAGCCGACGGATTGGAGAGCCTCGAAAACTATTACTAAGATTAAACCCTGAAGACTGTTACTAAGACAGTCGGTTTGGAGGATTTGATAATAAGCTAGAGACTACCCGGTGCACACTGTGAGCCGACGGATTGGAGAGCTGCGAAAACTGTTACTAAGATTAAGTTATTAAAATAGATATCGGGGGCCAAAACATCCTGAGTATAGCGCGCCGACATTTGAAAATCGGGGGAGTAACAGGTCCAATGGCGTTTCAAAATCGCGCATTAAAACTGGTTAGTACCACAGATCGGATCCTAGGTAGATCTCGACGGATCTAGATTAGAATCCGTATCCTATCTGGGGATCCGTGGATCCAACCCCCCAGCCCCGTGGATCCGGTAACATCGTTGATTCTGCCGCTGGCTAATTTTTCTACCGCCCCTTACCTCACGGCCCACCCTTAACTTTGAAGCGTTGCTCCTTTAGCACGAGCTGCTACAACTTGTTTTCTCCCAGTCGTCTACCGACTACACTCAACCGTTATCTTAGCCTGTTCGTGCGGCTCCAACAACCCACAATTTTTGTCCAAATCAGCCGCTCGATCCATTCTCTCCGCAGACTATTGTCAATTCGTATGTCGTACAGTCAATCCGTACCATACAACCTCTTTTTTTTGTTTAATCAACCTTGCAACTACAGTGTTGGAAAAATTTCCAGCAGACCGCAAACTTGAAAATAAAAATTTCCTTGCTGGAGAATAACTTGATCTCGTGCAAATATGGCTTTTCTCTTTAGAGCCTCGGCTCTGATACCATGTTGATTTTTGTGCAAACATAGTACCCGACAATTATTCTTAATAAAATTGCTTTATTAAACAACTGCATAGCTAGGTTATCAACGACACTTAGAGGAAGCATTAAAATAGAAACCATAACACATTGCACCAGATATTTGGGTAAACAACCCCTGGAAAAGCCCTTGCGGGAAAACCATATCTGTGATGATTTTATTGCTATAAAATCATGGCTCCCTTTCTGGTATAATGGTCCTTCAAAGGATTACAATGCAACGATGGCCTAGCCCACCCGGCTACTATCGCCCTCGCTGCCTCTTTGCATCTTTCCTCAGCCCTGCCCACTCATGCTTGGGATGAACTCTCTTCACCCACTCAATGAGATCTCCTCACTCTCTACTTATTGTGTGTCTCACACCCTCAAACACTTTGTGAGTCTCACATTGTGTATGTGATTCTCTCACCTCCTCACACAATGTATCTCATCCTCTCACCTAGGCTGCCTTTTATTACATTGAGTTAACCCTAAATCCAAAACCCTAGATCTTCTCCAAACTGATCAACGAATGAGATCTAATCTCCCGTTCACTTTAGATTTAACGGCTAGGACTTAATCAACTCACTTAAGTTACTAATGCCACCAACTTAGGTGTTTAACTTAATTAATCTCACATTAATTAAAAATGTCATTCACTTTAATTATTGGTTCATAAAGTGAACTTCCTAAGGTTTTCTGAGAGGTTACAAGTACGACTCCATCGAGCCTATGTGGAAGTACCTGTCCTATGCTAATATATCAAGACTCCCTCTTAGCGAGGAAGTTACTTCTACCACTTGGAAGTGGTTCTGTCTTCGCTACCAAATCCACTACCACGGTTGCTCTCCAATCCACTTTATTGGCTACTCCCTCTGACACAAAAGCTATCCCTGCCATCTTGCTCGGACCCGTCTTCGAAGACCCACTGCCTCTGAGCATGCTCCTAGAAGCCTCTTGCTTCTGAACATCCTGCATGGCCATCTCGTACCATGACTCCTGTCTGACAGGCTTGGAAGGCTGCTCCTTCCCACCTGAACTTGAAGGCTGACTCCCTCTGAGCTGCTCAACCTTTGGAGCTACCTGCTCCTTGTTCTCTGTCACTCTGTTGCTTGCCATTACTCGCAAGCAACTCAACAAAATATTTTTGTTGCCATTGATCCCTGTCAAGGACCTGTTGCCCTGTGCTCGAGCCTTGCTATTCGACGTTGCCCGGGGTTGCCCACTGCCTCCTGCTGCTACCTGAGTCCTTTTCTGGGTGCTGCCCAACTATCTCAGCCTGTCGCTCGACAGTTTTGCCTGCTGCTCATGGTTGCTCACAGCCTTATGCTGCTGCCCAGGTCCTTTTCTGTGTTGCCTAGACCTACCCGACCCCTGTCTCGGCCCCTCTGCGCTGTTGGGTGTGTCTTGGAGGCTGTTCTAGAAGGTCTGCGATGGCTCGTGGTTGTTTATTTCTCAACTGCCTTTGTCCTACGATTGTCTTGTGTCTCTGCAGCTGACAGTTGTGCCTCTTGCTATAGTTGTCACTTCCTTGTTAGCGACCAATTCTTTCACTCGTACGACCCGCGACACCACAACGATCTCCTTGCGACTTGTTTTTGTTGGTTGGCGGCACTCGGCAAATTTGGTGGCTCCAGCACCTGATCCGCCTGTCATTCACCCAATGCACGGCATTCATCTTTGTCATCGTCGCCCAATAATTTGCTGTCGATGTTGTCCTTTGCAACCGCCTCTCCTACTCAGCCTGACGACTGTTCTCCACGCTCAATCGTCCCTTTGCCGCTTTCTGTTTGCTTGTCCATTAATTCTGCCGTTGGCTTCTACGCTGGCTAATGTTTCTTCTACCCCTTACCTCACAACCCAGTCGTAACTCTGCAACGTTGCTCCTTTAGCTCGATCTGCTACAACCTGATTTCTCCCAGTTGTCTACCAACTACACTCAGCCGTTATCTCAGCTTGTCTGTGCGGCTCCAACAACCCACAATTTCTATCCAAATCAGTCACTCGATCCGCTCTCTCTACAGAGTGTTGTCAATTCGTACGTCGTACGGTCAATCCGTATCATATGCCCTCTTTTTTTTGTTTAATCAACCCCACAACTACAATCCTAGAAAAATACACTGCAAACTTGAAAATAAAAATTTCCTTGTTGCAGAATAACTTGGTCTTGTGCAAATATGGCTTTTCCTTTTAGAGTCTCGGCTCTGATACCATGTTGATTTTCCTGCAAACCTAGCACCCGACAATTATTCCTAATGAAATCGCTTTATAAACAACTGCATAGCTAAGTTATCAACGACACATTGGTGGAAGCATTAAAACAAAAACCATAACGCATTGCACCATATATTCGGGTAAACAACCCCCAGAAAAACCCTTGTGAGAAAACCAGATTTGTGATGATTTTATTGCTATAAAATTAGGGCTCCCTTCCTGGGATAATGGCCCTTCAAAAGATTGCAAAGCAATGATAGCCTAGCCCACCTGGCTGCTATCTCCCTCCCTGCCTCTTTGCATCTTTCCTCAACGCTGCCCACTCACACTTGGATGAACTCTCTTTACCCACTCAACGAGATCTCCACATTCTCTACTCAGTGTGTCTCACACCCTCACACTCTCTATGAGTCTCACATTGTGTATGTGACTCTCACCTCCTCACACAATGTATCTCATCCCCTCACCTAGGTTGTCTTTTATTACATTGAGTTAACTCTAAATCCAAAACCCTAGATCTTTTCCAAAGTGATCAAAGGCTGAGATCTAATCCCCTGTTCACTTTAAATTTAATGGCTAGGATTTAATCAACTCACTTAAGTTACTAATGTCACCAACTTAGGCATTTAACTTAATTAATCTCACATTAATTAAAAGGGTCATTCACTTTAATTATTGGCTCATAAAATGAACTTCCTAAACTTGCTAATGTTTTCTGAGAGGTTACAAGGACGACTCCCACATGCTAGACACCGAGCGTATGTGGAAGTACCTGTCCTATGCTAATACATCAACACATTTTATAGCTATTGTAGGAAATTAAAGTAAGAACCTTGTGTGCTATTTTATATCCATTCTGCTCAACAATGTAATTGTTTTTCATGAATTTGTTGTTCAGCTCTTACAGTATCTATTTTATCTGATAATTTTGCTGGATGTTCTTTCCGAGCTTGTTTTTTGTGTTTACCCAACGTCCTCCATATGTTACCCATTTTTCTTGTATTTTTCTCCTCTAACATGATGCAACCTTATTTTGAAATTTGCAGTGAGGAAGCTAGTGAACTGTGCCATACATTAGAAGACAATGAAGACAAGTCACGCACTGCTTCAGAAATGGCTGATGTTCTTTATCATGCCATGGTATTACTTGCAGTTAAAAACGTTAAAATGGAGGAAGTTCTTGAGATTTTAAGAGCTCGATTTGGTCAATCTGGTATTGAAGAAAAGAATAGTAGAAAAAGTAACTGCTAATACTAGAGTTTTACTGTTTGAGTAGAAATTATGAAAGGACATGGGAAGGGAAACAGAGAATATGTTGCAAGGTTGGTAATAGTTCAGCATAAATTTACAACTAATAATTATTAATGGGCATTTCATCTTATTTTTTCAAATGATGTAAGAAATAAATGCTACTATACCTTTCAAACAATGTTGGGCCGCTGTTCCAGCTGCCCACTGCATGCAGACTAAAGCAACAAGACTATTTATGCCATTTAGGAAAATCTCTTTTGATTAGATTTGGAAAGAATGATGGAAGATGAACATCTTTAGATATTTTCTCTCTCTAGCTTCTGTATATTTTCAGTAGCTTTTCTTGTCATAATATCATGATACTTCCCTTAAAGATGTTGAAGCTGCACGTCTGTTTGCTTTGAAGAAAAACCCGAATTCTGCTAGTTTTTGTATACACATAGAAACTGAAAAAGTTGCACAGTTTCTGGATTAGACAATGAATGCAGTACATCACGAAACTAGAGAAATTTGGTTTTAATAAATCTGGCTGCAAGCATTCCTATTGTAGGCCCTAACACTGACATACTATAATTATTCTCCCTTCTCGCTTCAAATAAAATCCATTTGTTTCAAATGGTATTGCGTACCCAACTTTAACAGGTTCTGTCCCTGAGTTCATAGTGTTTCATTTTTTGATTTTCTTCCTTTCTGCTGTTACTTTTTTGGAGTTAGTTTCCTTTCCATTCCAAAAGGCACCTACACCTACACTTGGGGGTGCAATTCTTAGGGCCTCGTTTTAGGTTGAGGCATGCTCTTCAGCCCCGGGTCAAGAAGGGATGCAAGTCCCTTGCCTTTCATGAGAGATGGTGTTTCTGTCACCAATTTCAGGACATTCCATCCAAGATGTCTTTCATGGACACACTCATCCGACCCACAACTCTTTATGGATTCATGGTTTGGGGGCCTTGTTTACGAGAGTCTGATTGGACCTCGGTTGAGAGAGTGCAGACCCTTCTTTGCCGTCGCATCATCAGATGCAAATAGATAGTCCCTCCACACATCATCTTGGTAGAGTATGGTGCTCGACCCCTTCAACTTGAGACTGTTCAGCCTTGATTCACCTCTACATTGGGTTCGGAGTTTCGTCACTTGGCAATGGGGTAGGACCATTATCTGTACTTGGCTTACTGTTCATCTCAGTACATTGCTTTAGCGAGCTCTTCGGGTCGTGCTCAGTGTTGCTTGTGGGGGTCTCAGATCTTCTAGAGTCCATGGGTATTACGATGGACTGACTTCCTTCATTTAGATACTCTCTTGATGCTTTAGGTTGCCTCTTACCTACTTGGCAAGAGTTGAACAGGATTCATCTGGGATGACATCTACAAGAATTTCATACAGATTACTTGGATAAACACACCGGGTGGGTTATATCCAAAGATGGCTTTCTATGTTGAGGACTTCATGGAATTGAGAGACAAACTCATTGTCTGGCGTCCCTACTCTTGTCATCATTGGACGCATGCTCTTTGTATTTCCCTGGGCCAGTTCAAAGTAGGTTCATATAGACTTTGGGTGGAGATGGAGCACCAGCTCAAGAAGTTGGATAGGATTTGAAGTTGTGCATTCTTTGAAAGGTTGATATAGAGGTGCACTTCATCTTCTGTTGCCCCATATACTACGAGATCCATGGGAGGTACCATTGTCTTTTCAGGGAGTTACAAACCCTCTTCAGTTTCTTCAGGTACCTTGGTCAGAGATGCTCAGCCTTATGCACGCAGGGGGCTATCAGGCTTCGTTTCCATACTCTCTGGTTGCCTCCTAGACCACCGTCCACTTGGGAGATCACTTCCTTTTTTATGGTTCCCATCAACTAGGGGCACCAAGAGATAGATGGATAATGACTTTGGTTCCGATTCTAGATCAATGTGGGCAGGTGGGTCTATCCMCACTTTCCAGAGAGCTCAATGGCATTGTYAGTCCARATCAATGTTATTAAACCAACCCAGTCCGGCAAAACCGGTCGACCATTTGAGCGAAAACGGTTAGACCGGCAACCTGAAACCGTTTTTGGCTGGTTCCATCCAACACTCGTAGAACGCACTTAAAGGGGCRAWTTTCAATTTTTTTTAGGGGAAAAGAACAAATTTCTACCAATTTCTGTACATTATGTAGAGTTTTAGAAACTAGAAGCTATGTTTTCAATTTAGAAACATTTAAAAGCTCCTCAAAAGCAAAATAAATGATCAAAACATGGTCTTAAAATGAGAAACAGGTTCCAAAACCAATTTTGCAGTGGCTGACTGATTGTGACTGATTAAACTTTTATGCTGACATGCACTCTATTTACCCTGATATGTGCATGTGATCAACAAAGATGGAGGTATGAATAACATATAATAATATGCCTCCACTCCATTAAAGATGGTGACCTCATTACACACATGTAGGTCCACCTACAAGGCAGTAGTGGAACACAACTGTTCACCCAATTAACTAGGACTTCCTAATGATTTCTTCATAATGCTCTCATGGCTTAACTCATGGCCCACACAACAAAATAAATACATTGTCACACAATAATAATAATTCTTGCATTAGCTAGATGTATAAGCAACCAAGAGAAAAATCAACTACAAGACAAAATTGTAAATGTGTTGAACCTGCACAAAATAGATCTAGCTAGGAATTGAGATACACAGTGGTAGAGAAAATATGAGAACTCAGAAAAGAGAAGCAGGAGAGAAAGAATGGAAGAATTCTCATTAACAAAAAGAATGAATGATAATTTACACATGATATACTCTGTATAACTCCAATGCGCACTGGAGGAGAAGCCAATGCGCCATAGTGGTGGTCTAGAGTGATCTGGACACACACCAACAGTTACGGGAGTAAACTGCCACCTAGTCTAGTCTCTCGGGCAGTTACGAGAGTGAACTGCCACCTAACTGAGTTAACTAGTCTATCAGTCTTTAGTTAACTGACTGAAATAGAGTGAAGTGAGGAGGAGATCAGGGAATCATAAGTAATGCGCTAGTCTGGTGATGATCCCAAGGACAATGCGCATTAGCTGGTGATGATCCCAATGCTGCATGGTGATAATAGCAATGTGGCATTTGGACTCCACTCAACTGATCAAACTGAAGTGTGAACTGAAGAGAATATTTTGCTAGAGGAATATTCTCCCTAAAATATAGGAGATTGAATAATGACTAATAAACATAGGGAAAACCTTAGGAAAAAGAAATCCTAAGTGTGTGTGAAGTAACTCCAACACCCCCCCTCAACATCACTATGGTGAAAATAAAGAATGGGTCCTGACAATGAGGCCATGTTAGGTACCCAAATACAAAAAGATACATTGAAATAAACGAGGAAAGAGGAAAAAGCTCATGGGAAACCCCCCCCTCAAAGTACAATGTATATAAAAAGAAGAACTGACAGTTGCTAGGAAACTGTGTCCTTCACTCCAAGACGACTGCGCAGAGAATGGAACTTCTGCTCAGTGAAGGTCTTGGTGAAGATGTCTGCAGTCTTTCTGTTGAAGGACAAAACTGTAGGTCGATGATCCCCTCGTGTACTAAGTCCCGGATGTAGTGCATATGGATTTCGATGTGCTTTGTCCGCTGCCTCTGAACTGGATCTCTGCAGAACTTCAGAGTGCTCTGGTTGTCACACTAGATGATGATCGACCGATGAAACTGAATGCCCAACTCAGTGAGAAAATGCTGTA